>JADBJO010001513.1:242500-275000 GCA_016801955.1 Conus betulinus
TGCAAGATGGGCATTCCCCAGAGTTATCACTAGTTTTAGAAAAGGTATGGGAAGGGGGAACATGAGTTCTTGAGAAAGAGGAAAAAAAAAAAACCTGTGTAGAAAGGTTGTGTGCCGAGAGGAGCAGATGCGAAGGCCTCACAAAGCTGCAAAGGAGTCTGTGTTGTTTATGAAGGATACACTCACTGAAGCCTATGGCCCTTAATTCTTGGGCAGAAACAAAGATATGTCACGATTACATGAGGGAAGCCCTATGACAGCCTCCCAAAGCCTTGGACCCATTTGAGAGGAAAAGACATGGCCCTCCACCCAGCATGGGTGTCTGTGCTCTAACTGAAGTTACAAATCAATATGTCACTGGATAGTTCATCAGCACCCGCGCCACTCGAGGGCTCACACCCAACCACATTGACACGAATGGCGAGAGAAGAGCACGTGCCATGCCAAGTAATGACAGTGTCATGAGTGTGCGTCTGCCTCCCTAAGTTGGTCAAAAAAAACAAAAAAAAAAAAAGAGGAGAGGGAGGCAGGAGATGTGATCCATCTCTAACTGTCCTAGCCATGCAATGGTCTTGTACAGCCTGTGTTCCATTGATGACAGATTACTACATGAATTATCATGGCAGTGAGAGTTGTGTAAACCATCTGTCCCCACATCCTCCCTCCAGCGTAGCATCTCATTCACAAAATGGCATGTGCACACAGGCGAACACATCTCATGAATAGTACATGCTTAGACTTGCATAAATTTTATCTAAATGTTCCTGCATGTCCTGGGTATAGAACCAACTCAGACTGAGTCTCATAAAATAGGGGAAGACTGAGAGCTCATCTCACAGTCAAGCAAGATGTAACTGAGATCTATAGGAGAGACCCAAGCAGGTAAAGATATAGAGAAGCAGGAAGCACAGGTTGATTAGTAAACCAGCAAGTTAACGAGTGATCAATTGATACAGAATATGCATTAAGTATCTGTACACAAGGATTACAGTTAAACACAAACAAACAACATGTGTTGTCCACTGACACTGAGACTGGTGAGACAGAGTGTAAACCTCAACTGTACTAACACTGCTAACAGCAAAGCATCTGGCTACTGGAAATCAGAATGGTAAACAACCTTGCACTGTCTGCTAGGGATGGTAGATGATAAGTGGGTGTCTGCATTAACAAAAATGTAGCCAGAACCAAGCAGAAAACAGTTGCCATAGCTTGGCATGCAAGAGTTTACCATGGTATCCATGGGGGTGACACAAAAACTATTTTAACAACATTGATGAAGTCAGAGCATTTCATTTTCATCATTACACACACTACAGGTTACAACCCTTTGTCACTTCTGAAGTTTTCTGCTCAGTATTTTACATGCACCAAGTTTAACTAAAAACCAGGTCCCCAAATGTTTAATACAACATATCAATCAAATCCAACACTATTTCTGAAATAACTTTGCACACTTTGTAATCAGCCACTGCCATGCAGTGGTTGGGATCATGGACTCAACAAAAAGAAGAAAAAAAAGCATGAACACACATTTTGAACACTTGGCAAGTTCATACTATCATGCCCTTTTTCTTTAAAAAAAAAAAGAAGAAAAAAAAAAAAAAAAAAGAAACAAATTCTGGTAGACTAAAGTAAAACCGTCTCTCGTATGGGAAGGGGGGGGGGGAAGGGGGGGGGGAGTGCTATATCTGCCATATATTCTTTACTTTGCACACCTCTAGTAATTCAAGAACAACTTGCACAGGAGCTAAATTTTCATGCGACCCATTAACTTGATTACTGACAATAATTTTAGTTCAGCAGAATGTGTACAGTATGAATCTAAATTCATCTAGCTATGAAGATTTCTTTTGAAGAAAGATCATTAAATATTATATCCAAACTGTCTTCCAAACTACACAACTTTAAATAAAAAGTAGTATGCATGTTCCCTTCAAAAATGTTCTGACAGAAAATAAGAAATACTGCTATTTATTTTCCATACGTACAAGTAAAGTAATGCGCATAGATGGGGCATGTTCCTCTAATGACCTGTCATTCAAAATAAATTTACTGTTTTACATTATTTATCACTGTCAATGACCAATAAGTAAGAAACTGGAGTAGTAGGATAAGTAACATTCTTCTTGAACTGTTGCTGCTGTTAATGTTACTAATATAACATGTGTAGCAGAGAGCACTAGCAAGTCCACAGATATCAATTTTATTGCTTTTATCATTTCAAACTTTTTACAATGCCATTTTCTTTCATCTAACATGCACCATGATCTATAATCAGACAGACAGAGAGGCAAAGAAAGACTATTTATTGAAAAGGAGAGAAACAGCAATATCTACTTAATGAGAAATAAGAAACTAATGGGCACTGACTGAAAAACATGCTCTTTTCAACCACCCAGACCTGGCTCCTGAACTCCAACACAAATACTGGGAACAAAATTACACATACACACACACACATACACACAGAGTAACACACACACACACACACACACACACACACACACACACACACACAACAAACAAAGCTACAATAATTTCAGCAAAGTCAAGGCATAACACACAACCTAAAATTCACAGTTCACGTACACATATTTTTAGTGACTTCAGAAAGCTGCATTCACATAAATACTGGTCTAAAACTTGAATTTATTTCTTCGATTTAAATACATTTCAAAATGAACAAATAAAGAGTTCATCTGATAAAAGTAAATCAAAGACAATAAATGCCACCTTACCTGAAGTTCCCAAAATTTTTGAAAAGCCTGTCCAAAAAGTTGAGTTTGATTCTGGAACCAGCCTATCAAACAGACAAGATGAATTTCATAAATTATACAGTCAATTTTAAATTCATTTAGATTTAAACACTGTTCTCTGCTAGCTACCTCAAGGTTCAAGTCAACTCCAAGAATATGGCTGCTCAACAGAGACTATGTCCCAGACAAATGTTTAGGCCTAATGCAAAAGACTCCTCTCTCAACTCTCTCCCTCTCTGAGCTGTCTTTGTTACGTACACTCTCTGCCTAGGGCCCTGTGCACTCTCCTATTACTCTTCCTACCTTTCCCAACCTGTTCCCCAGCCATCTCTTCAAAGACTGGGACATCTTCTAAATATGAGTGTAAAAAACAACAAAACACAAACAAAAAGAAAAAAAAAAACATTATTTTATTCTAAATTAAATAATCTATTTCCAGACAGCTCTATGTACAGATCTCCATAACACTGGACTCATTGTGACTGAATGACTCAGTTTCTGTACCAACCTTTTCTTTTGAAAAATCTTTTTTTTTTGTTACTCTGTTAAACTATCATACTTTGTTGACATTATCATAATCAGCAACAACAACAAATGGCTAGAATAAATACATTGAAAACAAAATAGAAACAGTTTAATTTTGAACCATCAGTTGTTACTCTGGTTTTCTTTTTATGTCAAATGATTGTAATTATTCAAATTAAAATATTCTAATAAAATCATTAAATCCCACAAAGCTAGTCAACAGTACTTAAACTGTAATTCAAAACAAGTTAAACCACCAAATCATCAATTTAGAGAGATTTCTGCAACCCTACAGTGCAAAATTCAAGATGGCTGACAACTCATTTCAGCCCTGACAGAAATGAGAAAGAGCCAGGGACAGCTCAGCCTGTGTACTGGGCTCAGACAATCTGACTCTCCCAAGTTCATACACTCAGTCCTGCTAAAGCCATCCTCTGAAGCTGTACATGTACACAAATGAAAATTTGCCAGCTCAGTGAGTTAATCTGTATTTACTTGAATTACTTGAAGCACAAAAATCTCTCTCTCCTCTCCATTTGACTACAACCTCTTAACTGGAAAAGGTACTTGTGTAACTTCTTTTTCACATTTTTTTTCCTCTTTCTTTCTTACAACACATAAATCATAATATTTTATTTCTATTTCACTATATATGAATACAGCCACAGGTCATACAACAAACAAAAGAGTTAAAGACAAGTCACACACACACACACACACACACACACACACACACACTCACACACACACATTTTCATTCCCCTCCCATTTTTTTTTTTTCATTTCAATTTGACTCAAGAATCCATCTGGATTTTCTGCACTTACCTCCAGCTCATTGAGTCTCTGAATTCTTGGAACAAATTTGAAAGTATCCACAGGAGAGCCGCAAAAGGGGGTTGCCAATCCTACACAATAACACGAATTGTTTTATGAATAAACTGTCAGACACACAACTACAACTCTGGAAGTGATGAGATGTTCACAAATACAAGAACACAGGAAGGAAAAAAGACACTGGTCTACTGCTCTTCAATTAAAATGAAAAGAATTATGCTCAACACGCCAGTGAACTTGTCATTATTTTCAGTTAATTTTAAACAAAATAGAAATTAGAATACCATATATATATGACTATGAATCAGTAACAGAAATGAAAATAAGTTTCTGACAACATAAAAATAATCTTTCACTAAAAACGAGGTTTTGAATTTTGTAAGTAAATCAACTACTGTGACTAATAGCACACAAATTAAGCCAGAATTCATTTCTAGTCATTCTACTTTTATTTCAACACAATTGTCACTCAGAGAAAATCAAATACAGATGCAACCCGGCAAGAGCCCCGCCCAGATTTAACAAGCTGCATGCTATGACCTGTTACAACACTGATGATTTCAGGTGCACAAACGATTGAAGCTGATAATATTAAATTACACAGCTCCCAGTACAATTTTGAAGATTACTGTGGAACTTAATATGACGAAAGAAAATTATGCCATTTGGCTGATGAAATAGCAAGGACAAAAACAAAGACATGCACAAAGCTTATATGGCAAAAATCAATGCTTCTCACTCATTTACTGCACCAAGTCCAGATCAGTGTTACATATGTTCTGCAAGTCCATCATGAAAAAATTCAAGTTTGCTGCCTACCCTTTCTCCATTTTTTATTTCTGTCTCATAGCTGTCATAAAATTATATCTGCCCATCAATACGAAACAATAAACTTTCTAAAAAGTATGTATCTTTTAACTTCTATTACACTCATTAAATGGCAGAACAATCTAAAGCACGCTCTTTCGCAATTTGCACTTAAGAGTCAAACTGTGAAGGTCAATGATCCACAATGGCATGCATTATTTGAGTAAGTTTCTGGGATGCTATCTTGACCTTGTTGTTTATTTGAGTGTAATATTTTCATTTTTAAAAACAAAATCCTGCAGTCATGCACTTTCAGCAGCTGAACTTCAGTTTAGCTTTGCAATACAATGTCTAGATATGTACATCATGGCTCCTCTTTTTTTCCCCTCCCACAACTAGCTGAGCAACGTCACTGGCAACATACACCACCTGCACAGGTCTACCTTTCACCAGCTCCAACATGTCCACAGCCTATCCCATGGACTGAGAAAATCATGTACGTTTTACGGAATAAACACTGCATTGCTAGGGGGGAAAAGTTTCGGGAGAAGAATCCATTGGAAAAAAAAACTGATATTCTTGACAGTGAAACTGGGATATAATGTGGCAGTGCTATCATTCTATCACATTCAATTCATTGCTGAAAGGCAAGGAACATTGTTCAGTGTTGCCATGAGGAAAATACAGGATGCCAAACAAAGCGTCGCCATATCATTTGCCACAAACCGCACGTACGCTAGTTCTTTGCTAATATTTTCTCTCCCTTCACATTATAATCGTGAAACCACCTAACCATACTGCACACGCGTGATGAATGCAAAAGTAAGTTTACAAACCGGTGGCGGTCTTATTTTGCAAATGCCAGATTTGCTGGCTTCTGGTCTCTAATTTTCGCTATGAAAGCCAACGGATCTTGGAAGTCCTCCTCAGAAGGCGTATATACAGGACAAGAAGGTGGCGGAACAAAGTTACTATACGGATCTGTCAGGTCTAAATCCATCATCAAACTTGCTGTCTCACGAATAATCCTCCAAAAAGTCAAGAAGCATTTTCCACAACTGAAAAATCGCGAAAAAAAACTGCACACAACACTAGCACAAAATCACACTGCTGGTAGTGCCGCACAACACCTTTGATTATTACACCGCTCATGAAATAGTTCGAAAACGCGTACAATTGGACAAAAAGCTCACGTTGCTTTGAAGTCCTCTTAACTTGAACTTATAGCATGGATTGGCTTAATACATAGTTTATTTGGGACTTTTGTCGTGAGATATGGATAGTTACCACTTGCACAACATATGCGGAATGATATCAACAAAAGTTGACGAGATTGAACTAAAACAGTGACACATGGGCCACTTTCAGTTTATTAACTTTAAATGAATGTGTTTATATCTATTACTCTGGAATCTTACAGCAAAACATTAATGAAATTTATAATTTTACTTTGATAATGTTCTTTCGACATTTCAAAATGACTCTTTAAAGTGCTTTAAAATTATACTTTCTGTATTGTGTTTTGGTGAATTTTCGGTAAAAATGTTATTAATACTGTGTGGTTTCTATCAACAAATTTTAAGAATAAGTGAGCTCGCAACAAAAAGAAAAAAAAAAAAAAAAAAAGGGGGGGGGGGGGGGGTCATACAAGTGAGAAGACAAAATACGGTGCGTTTCGACATCTAGGCCTTCTTCAGGCAAGATAAACAACGTTCAGAACAATGAAAACGAAGAACGAGCAATCACTTATCTTCTCATCGAATAACGATAGCACGTTTATAGTTCTAGAAATGGACGTGAAGCGAAATGAGGAACAATGAAAAGAAGCGTACAACGATCACAAGTGCACACCAAAAAATCGATGACGTGAAACGAAGTACAAAACAACGAAGGGGTAGCAGTCAGTATGAATCAAAGTTAGTTCCAAAATGCCGGCAGAAACGAAAACAAGTTTTAAGTTACTCCTGAAAAAGACCTAAGAGGTCGAAACGCGTCGTATTTTGCCTTGTGACTTGTTTGTCCTCCTTGTTTCTGGTGGATTCACTAAGAATTGCTCCTAAATTGTGTTTCAATTTCCGCTTCAATTCACCTCACTTCTATCAACAAATCCTCTTATTCCAAATATAACTTGCTTCGGGGAGGAAGAGGCCCAAATGGAGAAGTTCGGACTTACAAAATGCGATTAACCGCTAGGCTGATCAACAGAGCTGGCGCACTATTTCAGAATACATTTATACCATTTCTTATATCACATCATGTCATATCATATCGTTTCATATCCCATTTTATTTCATATCATATCAAACATCATATCTCATCTCATATGTTTTGGCTTAGACAGCCTTTTTGCCTGCTGTAGAAAGTTTTCTTTTATATATTTGCATATAGGGATGCGCAGCATATGCTATGATCGACTAACTTCCACTATACGAGTCAGTCTTGAAGCGAAAAGTTTTCGGAATTGTTAGCATTCCTGGGTATTAGATTAAAAGAAACACAAAGGCACAAATAAACTAGTTTTGGCAAATGGATTGTTCATTTTCATATAGAATGCCCTGCCGATGTTGACATTCATTGTTGTTCTTAGTTTTGACTAATACTAAGCAATGTAATTATTTTTGACATTCTTTATAACTTCAGTTGTTCAAACCAACGATTTTCTTTTAAAGCATTCTTGTACTTTTCTTTTTTTACACGAGTTGTATGCTTCCTTAGATTAGGGAACCACACGATAGACCACGGTTAGTCTAAGTAGGGCTTTAAAAGTTAGGCCTAGATCTGCTTGCAAAATGAGGCGACTGCAGGCGGAAATGTCAACAAATTTTGAAAATTATTCATAAGGCTCTGCCGAAAAACGTAGACAAACGAATGACAAGAAAAGGAAAAAAAAAAAAAAAAAAAAACGACGCGTTTCGACCTCATAGGTCTTCTTCAGGCAAGATACACAACACTCAGGATAACGAAAATGAACGAGCAGTCACTTATCTTCATCCAATTCGGCGCAAGATGGGCGTTGAAATCTAGAAGGGCTTTGAAAGTTGTACCGTTATATCCTTTGTTTTGAACTGAATATGGCATGTGTGGAACACTTTTCTCTGGAACGGATTTCTTGTTGAAACGTCCCTGAGAGGTACATGTTTTTCTCTTCCTTCGCAAATCTTATTTCTAGTTACTTCCCAACATTTTGTTTATATTCATGTGTCAACGAGTATTTTTCTCTAGCCAGTTTTTTTCTAAAGAATTCTCTCAATCCATCAAATTTCCCTTGTTCATCATATATTTCTTAATCTTCTTCATTTGATCGCTGTAGGATAACCCGTTACTGTCAAACATCAGAGTCACGATATAGCTTTTACCTACCGGAGGAATGATAAGGTATGCTGCCTATGTCATCATCATTTTACGCAACATGGAATCAAATAGGCCTATATTTGCCTGTTGTAAACGTCTGAATGAGTAGGTTCTTTGACTTTCTTTTCACATAACATAAATCAAGTACATTTTCCTGTTGTAAACCTCTCAAATGAGTACGTTCTGTGACTGTTTGGTTTTACTTACACTCAAGAAATGCACATGCTGGGTGGAGTGTTGTTTGTGGCGAGCCTCATCTTTCCAGTCAATTTCTCGGGGATTAACGTCTCCAATTATGACGATACTCTCTGTATCACTGAATGTTTTGCAAAAAGAATAGATCATATTATTCGTAGCTCAGTCGTCCTTATCCTGGCTGGTGACTTCTAAACTATACCCTTCGCTGACACATGCACGCGGCAACATCAGTGAAGAAATGACCAAACAAATTGACACATGTTCAAGGCTGGCATAGCCTCTTGAACACTGTCAAACAGAACACACAGTACAACATGAACAGATGAATCTAGGTATAATTGATATAAAATGAAATCTGAAATGAAGTAGGCAACGGTGTCATGCTTCACAGAGGCAAGCTTGCCGTGGAGAATTCTCATAATTATGCTCGACGAGAAACAAACAAGGAGGATAACTTACTTTCTCACTATGAAACAATTTCACAATAAGGTGTTAACCGTTTTGAAAATGTTATCCTGTACAAGTCAATTTTAGAATAGGCTAGGTGGATGCAGCGCCGCAACAGGGTCCCATTGAGCTGAACTCGGGGATGGCCGTTGAAGCATTAGTTTCATTGAGGCGGAACGTTTTAAAAATGTAAATACACCAAAATTTTTAATAAGTTTTATTTACCTGAACAGGGCTTTAGAAAAGAACTGAGAATGTGGGCTACTCTCTCTTTTCCGTTGCAACTACCACCTAGGAAGGTCCCTGCAACTTACTTATCCTGATCCTGATCCTGTTCACTCCATAACTCCAAACAGATGCTTCTTACAACGCGCGAATTCGCCTAGCACTTACGTAAACACCTCGCACAGATCAAATCAAGTTGCATATGGCCCATCTGACCGCGAGTGGCTGTATTAGGGCGGTCATCTCATCAAAGTCAATCCTCTACAACAAGTAGTTTAACAGTGTTTAAGTTTAAACGGCTATGCCAGTTTCAAAAATATCAGTTCGTTTTTTTCTTCATTTCTTCACTTTGCTGTTCTTATGTGCATGTGACAGGCGCATGATATTTCGGCAAGTCTGGAACGAATGTGTTTGTCAGGGATGTTTTGGTTTAAGTGTTCTAAGCTGACTTAAATCTACCAGCATTTCTTGATAATGGTGGGTGACGTGTATCATGGGTACAAAATTTCTTTTTCTTTTCTTGTTATTTACTTCCTTTATTTATTTATGTTCTACCGAGTGCTCCGTCTGACCGTGTTCAAGATTATTGGCTATGCCAGTCTCAAATGTTATTTTTGTGTTTGTTAGTGTTTTCACCTGTAGTTACTATGTGCGTATATCAGCCACAGACGTAAGGGCAAGCTTGACTCCTGGTTTGTTCCGTGTGCTTTGTGTCGGCACTTGTGCTCGGCGAATTGCTGCCATAATCAACATTCAGTTGTATCATTATGGGAGCAAGAGTTATCCTTCTTGTTTGTCATCACTGTGTACTGTACAATGCCTCTTGTAAGATTCCTTTTCATATCAGTCACACCGAGAGTTCCTGTTTTTGTTTGTGTTCTACAATATTTTCTCTTTGACAGTTTTGAAGATCACAAGTTACGTATGCATTCACATACAGAACCCCGCTTTACAGTTTCATTCGAAGACCCTCTCGGGAAATAGAGTCAACACCAATGTTCCGAAGGGACCCCCCCCCCCCCCCCCCCCCCCCCGTACCAAAATGACTAGGAGGGGATCCAAACAACAAACCCAGAATCACCAGTATCACGAGTCAAGCGCTGTGCCAGTTGAGCTCTTCCAGCCCCTTATAAGGAGAAGATTGGGTGGGGGGTGAGGAAGGGGGGAGTGGGGGGAGGGGGGGGGGGGGGGGCAATGCAGTTAAATCGACCTTTTGTCAAAACTAACTTTCGCACACTTCCATCTGAACTAAATTGTTATTTCATCGATGTTCCGGACTGTAATCTATTTATAGATATTACATCACTCGACTCTCGACATGTGTTAATGCGTATCATGTTGTAAGAACCCATACACAAACGCGCGCACATGGTGTCAGAAGTGGCCGATACTTTAGTGAACCCTGAAGAACCGTGAAATTCCTGGGAAAATTTTTTGTTTTCTTGAAAAAAAAAAAAAAAACAGCATAGATCTAGATCTAGCAGGTATGGTTTTCAAACCACCGAATTCTTTTTCGTTTCACCAGCCAACGGCATGGCCGGCTTTGAAAGAGCGTTTCGGGCACTTCAGACTAGCATCAAAACTTTCAAAAGAGGGAGAGATCCAGGTAAGCAGCCTTTTGTATGCTATGGGTGCAGATGCAGATAGGATTTTTTAAAACATTTGATTTAAGTGCAGACGACAAGAAAGACTATGAGAAAGTTTTGAAAAAATTCGATGATCATTTTGTTCCCCAAAAAAAATTATTCATGTTCGTGCTCAATTCCATAAGCGTGACCAAAAATCAGATGAGTCCATTGAGGAGTATGTCAGAGCGCTCTACGAGCTAGCTGAGCATGCAGACTTTCCAGACAAGGAAAATTGCATTCGGGACAGACTTGTATTGGGCGTTCAAGACAAAGAACTTTCACAAAGTTTAACTAGAAGCCACTCTTACTCTGAAGTCAGCAGTGACAACGGCGCGTCAATTTGAAGCGGTCAAGCTCGAACTCCAGGAGCAGAGAGGAACTACAGCTGCGGCAGCAGACCGTGTGTACCATGACGGACACCGCCCTACACACAGTGGACAACAGAAACACCAGACTCCGCACACATCACGTGGTGGTAGGAGCCGAGGTCGAGGCAGAGGCAGAGGCACGGGACTGAGAGAGCAGTCACTGTGTCAGTGTGGGCAGTGTGGCAGTACACACGTCCAAGGAAGATGCCCTGCAAGAGGAAAACATGCCGTAAGTGCGGCAAGAAGAATCATTTCATGAAGGTCTGCCGTAGTGTCAGGGAGGTTCGAAAAGAGTCTGAAGAAGAGTTCAACATGGATGCAGCAAAAGTGGACGATGATAAGTCGAAACCATGGGTTGTGAAACTCAAAATACGGGAAACCATCGTGCCATTCAAGATTGATACAGGTGCAGACATCACTATTATCAGTGACAGAACATTCCGACAACTGAAGAATAAGCCAGAACTTAAGAAATCCAGAATTTCTCTCACATCTCCCGGAGGGAAGCTTTCAGTAGCAGGGGAGTTCCATGCCAGCACAAAGGTGAAAAGCAAAGCTTACAGTTCAAGGTGATCGTTGTGAAAAACAGTTTGTGTAACAACCTGCTTAGCAGAAGGCAGCGGTCACGATGGGGCTAGTGTCACTTGCCACCAGAGACATAGATGAGATTTTTTTCGGCACGACAGGTCTCATGAAGACGGAGCCAGTTCACATCCACCTCAAGCAGGGGGCCAAGCCATACAGTGTGCCGGCGGCCAGGAGAGTACCATTCCCACTACAGAAAAAAGTTAGGGAGGAACTGGACCGTATGGAGAAGGCAGGAATAATTCAGCTGGTCACAGAACCAACAGATTGGTGCGCTCCCATGGTGCCAGTGGTAAAGCCAAACGGGAAGGTGAGAATATGTGTAGACTACAAACAGTTGAACACAGTGGTGAAGAGACCAAGATGCATGCTTCCTAACCTGGACGACATTGCGCCGAAGATGGCTGGGTCAACCATCTTCTCCACTCTTGATGCAGTGTCGGGTTTCTTCCAGATCCCGATACAGGACGAGAGCAGGCTGCTGACAACATTCATCACTCCTTATGGGAGATATTGTTACACACGTGTGCCAATGGGTATCTCTCTCTCGACCAGAGTGTTTCCAGACAAAGATGAAGGAAGTCCTGGAAGGCCTAGAGGGCTGCGAGGCGATCATGGACGACACAATCGTCTCTACGGAAAGACATTGGAGGAGCATGACATTCGCTTGAAAGCTGTGCTAGACAGAATTGAACAGTCAGGACTCAAACTGAACAAAGCAAGTGCCAATTCAGACAGAAGAAAGTCAAGTATTTCGGGCACGTAGTCAGTGAGGACGGGATCGAGCCTGATCCAGCGAAAGTCAGTGCCATCAAGGACATGCCACCACCCCAAAACCAGTCGGAGCTGAGGACAGTGTGCGGCATGTTCAACTATCTGACAGGATTCGTGAAAAACATGGCAGACACTCTGAAGCCTGTGACTGAATTACTGAAGAAGGATCGAGTGTTCAGTTGGGGCCCAGAAAACAACAGAAAGCATTTGATGCTGTGAAAGAACTGATAGGCAACGCAGGAGGAGCCAGAGCGTTCTATGATCCCAAGCTAGAGACTGTTGTGAGTGCAGACAGTAGCAGCTATGGTCTAGGAGCATGTTTGATGCAGAAGTGTGGACATAGACTGTTTCCCATTGCATTCGCGTCAAGAACATTGAGTGAGTGAGCAGAGAAGCGCTATGCGCAAATTGAAAAGGAATGCTTAGCGTCCAGTGTGGGCCTGTGAGAAATTCGCAAAATATCTGATTGGCCTGGACAAATTTGAACTGCAAACGGACCACAAACCATTGGTCCCACTCATGAAGTCAAAGGACATTGATCAAGCTCCAATTCGCTGTCAGAGGCTGTTAATGAGACTTCTGAGGTTCAACTTTGAAGTTGTGCATGTTCCAGGTAAGAGCATCGTTGTAGCCGACGCTCTCAGCAGACAGCCTGTTGCTCATACTGCAGCAGACGAGAGATGGAGACCGAATCTTACGTGAAAGCGTACGTTGATTCAGTGACGTCGTCATTTCCTGTGACTGACCAGAGACTGGAGAAGCTGAAGTCAGAGACTGTACATGACATAGAGCTTCAACAGGTGATCAGCTACGTTTGCAACGGGTGGCCAAAGACAGTTTCCACTCAGCAGCTGCAGGCGTATCAGCAAGCACAAGGGGAGCTATATCTCTCATAGATGGCTTGCTAGTGCATGGAAGACGGATTGTTGTTCCAGCAAGACAACGTCAGCACATCCTTGAGAAACTGCATGAATCTCATCAAGGAATTCACAAGTGCCAGGAGAGAGCACTACTTTCTGTTTGGTGGCCAGGTCTCCGGCGAGATATCAAAGACTACATAAACAAGTGCAGAGAATGCAAAAACAGGCCAGCGCAACGCAATGAGCCACTTCGTCCTACTGAGCTACCTGAGCGTCCATGGCAGAAACTTGGAGCAGACATTCTCACACATCAAGATAACGACTATCTGGTAGTTGTTGATTATTACTCCAGGTGGCTAGAAATAGTCCGCCTACACAGCAAAACAGCAGAAACTGTGTCATAGGGAAGTTCCGTGGCGTTTTCAAAACTCATGGGATTCCAGATGTGGTTGTGTCAGATCACCAACCTTTCCTTTGTCGTCAGTTTCGTGATTTTGCGCGGAAATTCGGCTTCACGCAACAAGCCAGCAGTCCTGCATTCCCTCAAGCCAAACGGCGAAGCAGAATCAGCCGTGAAAATCGCCAAGAAAATTCTGAGCCAGCCTGAACCAGACATTGCACTGTTGAATTACAGGGCGACTGCACACTCTAGCACCGGGGCCAGTCCTGCCAGAGTGTTGATGGGAAGAGAGCTGAAAACTAAGGTTCCAGTTCTCCCAGACGTTTCTACAACCTAATCCGCTGAGGGACGCAGATGTGCGAGCGGCAGACGAGAAAACCAAGCGTGCATATAAACTGAACTATGATCACAAGCATGGTGCAGTCAGTCTCCCAGTGCTGAAAAACAGGGAGATCCAGTATGATAAAACTGGACAATGAGAGAAAATGGGAGGCCCAAGGAACTGTTGTCGCAGCAGATCCGGAAAATCGCACTTACCTGGTCAACTCGCCAGCAGGTGTCCTTCGACGCAACCGTAAACACCTGCAGTCGCTGCCAAAGGAATCCAGCGGAGGTGTGCCAGCCAGCGGAGGTGTGCCAGCCAGTGGCAGTCCGCCAGCAAGCAACGACGATGGGGGACCAGATCAACATCCCTCAGCAGTGCCAGCACCACCGTCTCCACAACCTTCACCTCCATCCCAGTCAACTAACTATAACACCAGATCCAGCCGTGGTTACATCGCAAGGAAACCGCAACGTTTCCGGGAGGAAGAAGGAAGGATCACGACATAAATTTTTTCTTTTTTTTTTTTAAGCTCTGTGTAGCTAGAGCTTTGCTTTATATTGCCAAGCTCAGTGTAGTTGGAGCTTGTGCAATTGATGGCCTTTTAGGTTTTCTGCAAGCTCGGTGTAGTTGGAGCTTTGCAGTATTTTATTTCAGTTTAAAGTTTAAGGCTCAGTGTAGAGAGAGCCATTTGCATTTGTTTAAGCCAGGTGGAGTTCATTTCATTTCTGTGGAAGAAGTATTTTCAACCTTCAGTTGTTTAATACGTGTGAATGATTAACTTTACGGTGCTGATCCGGATGAAGCTAAATTATGTTTTTGTTTTCTTTTGTGTTTTTCTATCCAGTGCGTATAGAATTAAAAAAATTATATTATATTGGAGTAATAAGAGGTATGAATGTGAGAACTGGGCATGAAAGCGAATGACTGAAGTCTGACTGCGTTATAATACTTATACAGACTGTGTGAGCGAATGAAGTATGCATGCATGATGATTGCTGATCCTTTAGAAAGTTTAAATTGGAGAAAGTTTGAACTGAAATTTTATTTGTTCAGTTTCTGATATACTGTCGGCGTAGAAGATTCACAAACAAAACAGAGACAACGAAAATTAACGAGAACTTTATTTCTTTTGAAAAAAAAAAAAAAAAAAAAGGGAAAGATGTTCCGGACTGTAATCTATTTATAGATATTACATCACTGGTCATATTTATAATATGTAAAGGAGAGAGAACCCGGATGTGAACGTTTTGGCGGGCGACGCAGCCATGTTAGAGAAATAAAAGAAAAGTTCGACTCTCGACATGTGTTAATGCGTATCATGTTGTAGGAACCCATACACAATTTATGGGTATATTTCATAAGGCTATTCCCGAATGGAACATCGAATTACTGTCTACTCCATCCCCTTCCCTCAATCAGCTCACCATCCCTACCCATTTTTTTTCTCTACCTCAATTCCTGAAGAATGTCTTATATGCCTTGTTGCCGACCACAGGACATGAAGCAGACTCCATCATTTATTTCATTCCTGCTTCGTCAGTGTGTTTTCTGCTGGACCCGGGTTTTGTGGAAACGCTTGAATTCTGTTGAACAATTAAGTAGTAGGGGAAAACAAGTGCAGGCTAACACTTCTTCAGTCGTTATAGTAATGACTTGGCAAAGATTTGAACTTTTAGGAAAAAAAAAAGTTGAAAGGAGGGGAATATATCATAAAATATGAGAACCCTTCACTAGCTGTCTGAGGGAACCATTGTAATCCCTCTCAAAGGCAGATCTATTTGTATTGCCTGCTCCTAGGCCTTTCGTCCGCTGGATCGGACTCATCAGGGAGACACGGCTTGAATTCTACCACTGACACACTACCTCTCTTTTCCTCCAAACCACCACTCCCATCCCCGCTCCTATTAATTCTTTACTTGATTTTTCCCTGCTACCCCCTACCGTAATCTACCGCAGACACCACATTACTCGTACTTTTCTCCTTCCTGACCCAACATACTCCCCCTCCACTCAAACACATACTCCACTTCACCACCTGTACGCTCCCTTCTCTCAATTCCCCCTTTTCTCCCTCATCCCCAAACACCCCCTCATTTAAATTCCTTCCCACCCACTATCCCAACCCTGGTTTCCTTCTCTAATGTTTTCATTTAACTGCAGTTCTAATCTATCCACACACCTTACGTTTTTTTTTTTTTTTTTCTTTTGAATAGGGGAAATCAGACTTTTGTTCAGAATGTTAACTACAGTGAACTGGACCAATAGCTTTCCTAGCTGATCTTTAGGTGTTGTTGATGTTGGAATTTTGGTGTTTGATGTTGCGTTTGTATGTCATGGTCTTCTTGTCATTGCTTGGAACTTGACCGGTATATCTTCAACCTTGCTATTTTTTTTCATTTTTTTTTTTTTTTATATTAGAAAAGAAACTAGTAATGGCCCATATAATTTCGTTCTTTGCGATGGCGATGATTAGGAATATTTATAATGTTAAAGTATTATTTTTTGCTCATTTATGAACGTTAATACATTTGCTCTGTTTGATTGTTTGTATTTCTCCACCTACTACTCTGCTCCAAGCTTGCACACACACACACACACACACACACACACACACACACACACACACACACACACACGTTGGCGTGCATGTGTACACACACACACACACACACACACACACACACACACACACACACACGCTCGTGCACGCGCGCGCACACACACACACAAGTAATGAATAATTACCGATAAATCAGACAAATGCGTAATGTTAGACGATGATATCAATTGCTTCCCTTTGCAGGACCAAATCTTGCTGCACACTGTCGTAACAGAGAATTGTCAACGTACTTTTGCAAAATTACCCATGGTCCTGCACAACTGAAAAACGGTGGGCTACACGAAGACTTCTGCCTTGATCGTGATTCTCTCTCTCTCTCTCTCTCTCTCTCTCTCTGCTAGTGCTAATGCCATAAAACCTCTTACCAGTATCTACAAAAGAGCACTTAAAGCAGTTCTTTTAAAATCGTCTAGTCTTAGTGAAGGTGATTATACTAAAGCAGAGGCGCGCTTCCGTTAAAGAAATGTTTGCTGTCAACAAATGTTTGCTCATGCCAAAAAAAAAAAATGCGTTGGTTTAGCACCACAAACTCTTCAGTCTAAATTTAGCTTAAACCCTAGGGATTCAACCAAATTCAAGGTCCTCACACCTAGAATAGATCTGTCTAAATCAAGCTTATTTTACTCTGGTAGTGCGGTTTGGAATTCACTTCCACTACATTTCCGATGCACTCAAAATGCAGGGAAAAAACTAATTACACATTTCACAGCAGACCATTACTATTTTCGTCTAATATCACTTTTAGTGAACAGACGTTAAACAGAATAACAACAACAACCATTACTATTATGGACTAAATACATATGCCAGGGCACACCCTCTGTTTTGCTGCATACTTAAACTGATTCACCGCTTCAATCCTTTCTAATGATTTTTTAAAACCATATAACGATAAATAAGAGATATGTTTCTTATTGGTTTCGTTACTGATTGTGATTATATCATGATGAATCAATGTTGTGGTCACTGCTTTTATTGGTGCATTGTCACTAATTGATTGATGTCCTAATACTTTTGATTTCTTGAAGCCCTCTGTAACTACGCGGTGATCAGTGTGTGTCCTGATTACTATTGATTATATTGATGTTTTTTTTTTTTTTGTTTTTTTTTTTTTTTTGCTGTCCCAACCTCTCTGCGCCACCTCAGAGGCAGTGCACCCACGCCGCTCATTCCGACACCCCCCCACAGCCAGCCAGCCCGGCTGGTCCCGCCGCAGCCCTGGCACCGGCAATCCACTGGGAGCAGTCAATGTCAAGTCGTCAAGAGGCAACCCTTAACCCACCGGAGGAGACACTGCACTGCTGTCGAGTCACTTCGGTGGTGTTCAGTGGCGCCTGTTCTGATCTAACATATGCAGGACACCACCTACTAAGCCCCCTACTGACGACAATAATTGCTTAGTCGCGGAGCCGGCGTGAGTGAGCTCTCCCTCCGGAGGGCGCCACCACGTCCGTGCAACGACAGCCCCCATGGACTCGCCGATACCGGTGACCCCGACGGAACCAAACCAAGGCCACAGACATGGAGAAGACATCGAAACTGAGGTCACCATGAGAGCAGGGCATGAAGGGCCACAGAACTTGAGACATTTTTTTTTTTAATGCTGATCGATGAGAATGAGGATGATGAAGATGATGCTACGGATTTCCATTTCGGTCTGAGACTACATGACAGGGCTGTACTCTACGCTTCCTTTCATAGTATATCCCAGCGTCAACCAGGCCCGAGAGATACAGGCACCTGCAGTGTTGGTCAGGAAATTTGAGCAACTCTCTCAGAAACGCATCCATTAAGTGGATGAAACTCAACTGTGTGGTCCCAGTCTTCCCAACTGAGTCCGCAGCAAACTCAACTCTGGGTAGGAGCCGGTCGGGGCAGAAAAACCCACATGACTCTGATGGGATTTGAACCCACGACCTCCCAGCCGGGAGTCATATTGATGTATTGTTGCCCTTTATTTGAATTCCATAGCAATTCTAGCATATAATATTTTGGATAAGAAAAATGAAATATAATCTCCCTCCATTCCTCCCCCCCCCCCCCTCTCTCTCTCTCTCTCTTCATATTTATGGCTGCGTATTAAGTATTGCCACTTAATTAATAATTTTAGTCTTGGGTAGTGTATGAATGGTTCAAGAAAAAAAAAGACGGGGGAAAGTGATGAGGATTATGATGGCATCTCTCTCTCTCTCTCTGTCTGTCTCCCCCCCCCCCTCCTTGGATAACTAATAGGGGGATCGCTTATTCCGTGCCTGTATGTGCTGACTTTTTTTTCTTCTTTAAAATCAAATTCTTAATTCTTGCTTGTTGTTTCAATGCATTTTTTCCCCTTTAAATTAATCTATGCCTTGATGTTAATGGAGGAACAACTCATTAACTTTCTTATGTATTTGTGAAGATATGTTCATTTATCATGCTTAGTTAGTCCCTTAGCGGAGCAAGGGCCGGATGAAAAAAAAAGCACGTGTTTGCTTATCTGTTACCCTTGGAAATAAAGATCAGCATCATCATCATCATTATCATCATCTCTCTCTCTCTGTCTCTGAACTCTCAGCCGCTCTTACTACTCTTCATTAAACGATAAAAGCCCAACAAAAGTTGCAATTACTCACAGAATTATTTTTGACAAAATATGTTATTTTCCTGGACAGTACACTGAAAATCATATAGCAACTCACCCCCAACATATCTAAGTTAATTAATTCACAGCAAAGCAGAGACACATGAAAAACAAGCAAACAAAAAGTTTACGGCAGTTAGAAAATTAGTTAATTAGATAGCACTGGAAGAAGTTGATTTCCATAAAACTGTTAGGCCTCACTATTCATGGTGATCGTCTTGGTTCCAATACATTCGGGTATAGAAAGAAGAAGTGATCTAAGAACATCTCATGATAATTCCTCTTCTCACTGAACTTTGCGTTATGGCATCACATTGAACACCAGTTCACCTGGTTCCTCATGTTCTGCTGGTTACGTGCCAAGCCTTGAGATTCTGCAAATATTTTACGTGTTGTTGTCAGTTCATTGTTTGTTTGTTTTCTGTCTTCCCTGCTGTCTTCCTCCTTCAACAGGTCCGTGAAAGATTTTTTCTAGAAAGACCACTGAATCTTCCTCATCATGGCCATACCAACGCATTCTTCTTTTCTTTTCTTTTTTTTTTTTTTTTTTTTTTTTTTTAACTGGTAGGCCTGTCAGCAGATTTTCATACAGCCCGATCTGCTGATTGATGGTTCGATGCATTGTTCATTGGTGATATGATCAGTTTGTCTCAGTTGTGGCAAAACCTCATTGATATGGCTTGGATTCCTCTTCCCAGATTCGCTGTGAGGGTCCATGTCTTACATATTATATTTAGAAAGATGGAATGTACCAATGCACAAGGCACCAAAGTGCTATCAGTATAGGTGTGATGAGAGTTGGGGGTGGGTCGGTGTGTCCTCTGGGGAAGGACTTTGAATATTTTCTTTTGAGAATTATGCTAAATTTCACCCTTTCTGTGGAAGTGTGAGAACTCAGCCAACAGAGGAGTGCTCTAGTGTAGAGTTTCTACTATAATTATAATCTCCATCTCCACTTTGTTTAGAGGTTGGGTGGAGTTTACAAAAGGGTAGGAGACAGTATTACAATGCTGAAAAATTTCAGTCAAATAATTCTTCAATGTTTCTTATGAGTTAAATTACATTAACTTGAAATAAACTTAGCCCAAGTACACGTGTGGTTTAGACTTAAAGTCATACACTACAAAGTATTCCAACAATCACCAGTATTTACGAATCAATTTTACAGTTTTCACTAGACTAAAAATAGAGTGGAAGAGATAACCATGTCTCCTCTCTGGGTTTCCCCTATGTCTTCCTTGCCTCACATTCAGCTGGTCTGAGGAAAAGTGAAGGTGCAACACTGTGTGTCTTCTATATGTATGCTAAACTGTCGAATCAGGTTTCTGATCTGGCTGACAGGGTGTCACTCAAGACACAGAAAGGGGAGAGGAGGAGGGTTTTGTTCCTACCACCACTCACCGGGGAGGGGTAACATTTTAGACCAGACAGAAGAACGAATGCTAATTCACAAAGATGAGAGAGAGAGAGAAAATGGAAACTCCACTTGTGCAAAACATGGTAGGCCAAGGAACAAAAATAATACTGCAGAAGAAAATCAGTATTTTAATATCACTTTATTGAGAAATAATATGTACTGCTGGAAAAAGCACACTGGACTAAATCGCATCGCTGTCAATCACGGCAATCAATGGAAGAAGAACATAAAAGAACACAGAATCGTCACCGATTTGTCCAAAAGATATCAAGTACTTGCTCATGTTAGATGTCAAATCGTTATCACTGCTATTTTCCAACATCGGTTTGTATTCATTTCTAAATTTGTTTCAGTTGTTGTGTAATGAAATACCATTTGGTAAGCCTGATATCATCGTTGCTTTGCATGTATATATCAGCCATGTCTCCCTGATGAGTTCTGATCCAGCGGAAGAAAGGCCTAGGAGCAGGCGATACATATAGGTTTGCCTTAGCTCTCTAAGCATTGAGATGGTTCCCTCATGCAGCTCATGAAGGGTTTTCATTTTTATAATATACATTTTTCTTCATTTTCTTTCTTTCTTTTTTTTTTTTTTTAATACATTTCAAATCTTTGCCGAGTCATTTTTATAATGATGGAATAATTGTTAGCCTGCACTTGTTTGCCTCCACTATACTTAATTGTTCAGCATTAGAGAGAGAGAGAGAGAGAGAGAGAGAGAGAGAGTGTGAGAGAGACAAGACAAGACAAGACTAGACAAAATTCTTTATTTACGAGGATAATAGATAAGCACTGATGTGCTTTTTTACATCCAGTCCTCGCCCTGAGTAGGGTCAACAACATAAAATAAGATGAGGTAACAAAGGAAACATGCAAAAAGTGACTATAACTACCACAGAATATGGAATTAAATTTTTTTAAATACAAAAAAATAGAGAGAGAGAGAGAGAGAGAGAGAGACAGACAGACAGACACAGGAGCGAAGGGAGTGCGGGGTGAGGCTGCAGAGAGAGAGAGAGAGAGAGGGGGGGGGGGGGGGGGGGAGAAAGAGGCAAGAGTGGGTGTGATAAGAGAGCATGTTTAAAACAATCTGACAATCAAAATATTCCAAAGTGATACAAGACAATCAATTTTGAAGCACTGGGGGGGGGGGGGGGGGGGGGGGGGGGGGGGGTTTAGGGGGGGGGGGCGGGACATTGAAAATAAAGCACAAATGGAGG
This sequence comes from Conus betulinus, assembly GCA_016801955.1. Classification (NCBI taxonomy): domain Eukaryota; kingdom Metazoa; phylum Mollusca; class Gastropoda; order Neogastropoda; family Conidae; genus Conus; species Conus betulinus. The sequence continues at coordinate 264,464 of JADBJO010001513.1, forward strand.
GGGGGCAATGCATAATGATAGCTCAGTCGCCACGGGTAGGAGGGGATGTCATATGGATAATAAATCAAGTTATTCCAGACAAACTGTGTGAGAGAGAGAGAGAGTCACATAAGAATAAAATATCGATAGAGTGACAAGAGAGCAGGAGGTAGTAGGAAACACACACACACACACACACACACACACACACACACAGAAACACACACAGAAACACACACACGCGCATTACTCATGTAAGACATACTAAACAAAATATGTGCATTTCAAGTACAAAAACACTTTCTAAATAGTCAGGTACATACATAAGGCAAAGAGGGTGGTGGTGGTGGTGGTGGGATTTATGGTGGAGTATGCAAGTACTGGCACATAAGATGGTTGAAGTAATGGTGTTTGAAGGTTAATATGCATTGGCGTTGTTTGGTTGATTCAGGGAGCGAGTTCCATTGACAGGAACCTGAATATGCTAAACTGGATTTGAATAAGTCATTCTAGGAACAGGGACATGTAGTTTGGGTACAGTCCTTGAGGAATTTATTGAGAATCTGTGAACTAAATGTTGAGGATGCCTTCCCAGACACAATCTTGTGCATTATGATCCCTTTGTTGTATTCTAATCTCATACTTAAGGGGAGAACTTGAATCTTTTTATAGTCCGAGTCCAGAAGACTACTGCTTTTTAGGAGGACTAATTTGAGTGCTTGCTTTTGTAGGCTTAACAATGGTTTGAGGGTGTTAGCGCTAGCACAGTCCCATAGAGTAGAACCATAGTCTATGCATGATTGAACATGAGACTGGAAAAAGAACTTGCGTGAATGCAGGTCGAGGAAGCATTTGATTTGGAGAGTGATAAACTTTCTGTGAAACTTTTTTTTGCGTAGTGAGGTTACGTGAGCTTGCCAACTCATATTATTATCAATTGTTATTCCTAGCACTTTGAGGTATGTAACCTGTTCAACGGGTTCATTTTTAAGATGTACAGGAGGAAACTTAATAGTGATATTTTTGTCTTTTTTTTTGCCTGGTCATGATAAGCATGGATTTAGTTTTTTGAGGGTGAAACGACATGTGATTTCGTTCAGTCCATTTGACGAGGTCATTCGCACTTTCTTGTAAAGAGTGTGCAAGAACAGTAACATCAGAATGATTTGTATGTATTGTTGTATCATCAGCAAAGAGTTCACAGGTGGATGTGATATGAAGAGGTTTACAATCATTAATGTAAATTGTGAACAGTAAAGGACCCAGGATAGAGCCTTGTGGGATGCAATAGGAAAGTGTTTGAAATGAAGAGAAGTTGTATTAATTTTTACACATTGTTGCCTATTTGTGAGATATGAGTGAAAAAGCGTAAGAGTTTTTGTGGATAGCCATACAATTTTAATTTTCTAAGAAAAAGGTTGTGGTCTATTACATCAATGCTTTTTTTAAATCAATGAATAGGACACCACAATATCTGTTGTTGTTAACGCCATTTAGCCAGTCATCAACCAGGTTGATTAGGGCTGAGTGGCATGAATGGTTGTGTCGAAACCCAGACTGTATTGGATGAAGCAAGTGGTATGTATTAAGGTGGTGTAATGTGTGTTTGTGTATGTTTTTTTCCAAAGGTTTGGAAATAGTGGAAATGATTGAGATTGGTCTGTAGTTAGCAGGGTCTGAACTGTCACCTGCTTTGTAGATAGGTATGACTTTCGCTTTGTTGAAAACTATCGGGAAAATGAGCACTTGCCTGGCAGCACACATAGCGGACAGTCACTTTGGTTGGCTGGGAGACGGGTGACTGGACCAGTGCTGTTGTCACTGCCCGTACACACATCTAGCCGGCAGGGTCTTGGAGGGACTTGCTGGAGGGGGAAGGGTGCAGTAGGGATGGATGCTGTGTCAATAGTTTTGGTGTTATTTGGGGCGGCAGAGCGAGAGGCTGGCTGAACATTCTTTTGGTCACTCTGTGTACACACAAGCGAGCTGGATGGTCTTGGAGGGGCTTACTGGAGAGGGGAGGGGGGAGACGAATGAGAAGTGCATAAACTGGACGGAAGGTTTGGGAATTCTGAGAGGGTGAATGGGGGAGGGAGGAGAGGGGATCTGGGATGTCGTGTGCTGTTGGTAACACGAGACATGTAGCATGTAGGGGTGGGTAGGAGGGCCTGTCATCTTAGGGGAAGAGGTTTTGTGTCACACACCTTCCACTCCCTTCCTGCTGGGTTGTGTAGAGTTGTAGTACAACGCCAGTCTCGGGGCACCGCGCTGAGTGGTGAAGGTGGCACAATGGCTGATAAATTTATTCCCCATTGCTGAACAGGCCTCCTGAAGGTGGTCATTGCTGGGGCAGATGATGGTGTTCAGAGGGTGCCGCCCTCTCGCCAGGATAATTGCAGAGGCCTGAAGTTGGACTTTGGGGAAGACTCGGTGGCACTGCACAATAAGCTCTTGCCACTGCTGCGTTGATACTGCACCAGCTGGCTGTGATGTTAAGAGCTCGCTGCAGTCACCAGCCCCCACATGGAAGGTAGCCTGTATCACCTTGTGGGTTGGTGTCTGCTTTGCAAGCCATTGAGTCAGGCTGGGGACCGTCAGATCGTCGGCACACTCCAACTGAGCGCTGGCCCTAGGGATATCAATACCTCTCAGGGTGCAGTCACTCAGCAGTATTGTAGAGGGTCTATCAATGGAAACCTTTTGAAGAGGGTGGGGAGGGACACATTGGGGAGAGATAATTTTTCAGGGAGAGGTGTCTTCTCACAAACGGGAAGTGGTTGGATATGTGAGTTAGAGGGTTTCTCACATTGTGGGGATGAGTTTGTCCTGTATTTTGTTACTGTGAGTTGTGTTAGTAGGGGGCAAGGGGGGTGGTGCATCCTGTATGCAGTGTGCAGTGAGAGCAGGGGGTGTGTTTTGTGTCTGGGGAGGATGAAGAGGTTGCTTTGTTGGGTGGCGGAGGAGTTTAAATGTGATTTACATTTAGATTTTTTTTTAGTTTTAAATTTGTTATGTTTTTGCGAGAGGATGATTTGTCATTGTCAGATGAAGACTTGTCATTGTCAGATGAAGACTTGTCATTGTCAGATGAAGACATGGGACTGAGTTGTGTAGATAGGGCATCGAGTTCTATTTTGAAGGTCTGTCTGGTTTCCTGTAGTGTTGATCTAAGGGCAGAGATTTCATCATGGAGGGACTGAGTGATCCTAAGGAATTCTTCCTTAGGCACACAGTCGTCATGACTCCAGCTACAATCTGTGGGACTGTTGTCAGTGTGGTGTCAGTCCCTTTCATTGAGCTGTCACAATCGTCTGTGTCGTTTGACGTAGTCACTGTGGTTTTTGTTGTCAGTTGTCACACAGGTTTTGCTCAAGGGGCCATTAGCCTCTAGTAATTTGTCTGAGCCAGTTGCTGGGGGTGGTTGTCATCATCTGTCACTGATTTTGTGTCGTCTTCCCTAGTGTCAGTTTTTGGTGTTGGTGTGCTATCTTCAGAATGATTGTCAATGTTATCTGTTAGGGTTACACTGTCCGTTGTGCTAGTGAAAGGGGTTCTAATGTTTGTATTGTCTACTGCTGGTGTAATATCATGAAAAGGGATAGAGCCAATGTCATTTTCTGTCACAAGGATGGATGTTGATGCAGGGTGAATCACTAAACAGTCATGGGGGGAAGGTAGAGAAAGGGGGGTCGTGGTCTATGGGATGGACATGGGGAACACAACACAGGCGTTGGAAGAATTGCAGGGCGTGGAGATGGTGGAGAACAGTCCTGCTTCTTCTGACGGGGGCAGCTCACATTCCAGCTCTGCTGGACGCTGTGTAGGCGTGTCTGCCTGAGCGGTGAGAGTGCTTCTGCCGGTGTTCGCTACACACTGTAGTGACAGGGGAGTGCTGCCGAGACTGGTCGGTCTTGTGTTGATGCTGGCGCCATGGTAAGCGTGTGTACAATAGCTCGCAGTGTTCTGAATTCCTCGTTGACCAGTCTTCGCGAGTCTGGCCCTGAACTAGGATTTTGTTGGTTGTGTAATAAATGTGGATCTTAAGAAGTTTTTTTTTGTTTGAGTTTGATCTGAGCCGTAATTCAAATGTTGACTGGAATAGGTCTGGTGGTAGTCTAGTGCAGTTAGTGGGTAAACTAATGTTGTGAATTTTGTGGTCTGATGTGTAGTCAATCCCTGTTGATGTTGATGTCAGTTGTTTTGTACGCACCAACTTATCTATCTATAGATAAGTTCATAGATGAAATAAAGTGTGTCTCCACTGAGGCATTGAATGTGGAAGTGTCTCAAATGTTTTCTAGATGGGGTCCATGGTATGAGTGATACGCTCGAGAAAATGTTCCCCGAGCATCCTTCCCTTTGTCCTGAGTCATGGATTGCTTGATAGGACCCATGACTGCAACTGTACCCAGTTGCGCGGCAGTTGGCTGAAGGGGAAACTAGGGCATGATGCCGGCTTGCTTCACATCACGTTACATGTTGGTACACATACACAATCCACTTGAATCGTTGAATGCATACACAATCACATCACGCACTGACTTGGAGAATTTAGAAAAGAAAGTGAACTGTCAACATACCGTCATATTTACCTTGTTTTGCCACATTTACCTTTCAAAAACTTTGTTGTAAACCACTGGATCTGCTAAACACGTCTGCACTCCTCGGATACCGAGAGAGAGAGAGAGAGAGAGAGAGATCTTTCCCTTATCTTACAAAAAAACAGAGAAGAATATAATATAAATATCAGCAAGCGTTTGGCAATCATATTTCCCGCGATCACGCAATTCTGAAATAGTAAAATCTCCAAATATGTGGATTTTCTAGAGCAATGCATTTTTTTTCCCCTGTTGACACGCGTGCTTCAGCCAGTTTTGCGGGCCGACGGCGTCGTCTGGCTAGCTACCAGCAGATTCAAGGCCTGAGCTGTGTGAGCAATCGACCATTGCCAGCATTTGCAATGCTGTTGTGCACTGCCGTGCTGCAGCATATGGCGAGTGGGGGATAGCAGAAAGAAGTCATTTCAGGTGTACTACGGCCGGTTTTCCGGCACTTGACACAGTATGAATGGCGCGGGGGAGCCAGGATATTGTGAAGAAAAACTCAAAACTCGAAAGTTTTCTGCAACGGTCTTTGACGGGCGAGACTTTCGATCGCATTCGTGGCTATGAATCTTGCGTTTGTGTGTCGGAGAAAGAAAACAAAGCCTTCAAGTATGTGATTTTCAGTGATGAATGGATCTACTTGACAGAAAACCCGCCCAAAACTATTCGGGGTGTGGTGCATTTTCGTGATGTTCTCAGTGTAGAACTGGTAAGTTTTAAGTTGATTTTTTTTTCTCACATTGTCGACCTAATTCATCCCTCTCTTTATGACAGAAGGGTAGGATATCATCTAGGGGAGGATATCGTCAGTGCAGGCTCTGCCAGTGCATTTTACATCAGCACTTGGCAGATCAACATCGCCTGCCTACTAGCATCTTGACAGCAGTAGAGTTTTTAGCCAGCATTTTTTTTTCATAAACCTGTTGATACCTGTTGTGGCTACTCACTGAGACCTGAACCCAGTAGAAGATTGTTGGGACAAAGGGATGGCTTTTTAAACTATTTTAAAACTATTTTTGTGCTCTCCCTGTTCCGTCGTGTTCATAGCCATTGATTGGCTCCTGCGACGTAGTGATCAGATCAAGATCCAGATCCAGGTAGAGGAGGAATGCTTCTTCCCCTCTGTCTTTCATTTTTCCTCCACTTCTCTCTCTCTCTCTCTCTCTCTCTCTCTCTCTCTCTCTCTCTCTCTACCCCCCTCCCTCCCCCCTCTCTCTTTCTCCTCCTCCTCCTCCTCCTGTTCTCTCTCTCTCTCTGTCCTTTTCTCTATTCATTAGGCACACACACAAGCTGACATGCACATTCATGCAAGTACGCATGCACATGTGTGCACACACACACACACACACACAACACACACACACACACACACACACACACACACACACACACACACACACTTTTTCTCCACTCTTTAGGTACATACATAGGCAGTGACCACTGTGCATGCCTGCACACACACACACACACACACACACACACACACACACACACACACACAACACAAAACACACATACACACACTCACACTCATGTGTGCATGCGCACATGCACACTCATGCAAATACAAAGGATTCAAGTCACCTATCTCTCTTCCCTTCCCCCACTCCCACCCCGATCTCTATCACATCCTGTCCCATCCAGTTATTTCCACCATGTCCCTACTCCTTGTTCATCCCATGCAGTGGAGTTGATAATCAGAAGAACACTTTCCCCCATTTTTAGTTCATCAAAGGAACCATCCACACATATAAAACCAGAGTTGTCAGTCTGACGGCAGCAGACATTACACGAAAGAAGCGGAAAACATTTTCATGTATGCTATGATTATCAGTGATTGTATTTGACATGCTTAGATGTTTGTGATAATTCATGGATCTGTTGTTGTGTATGTAATGTGTACTGTAGAACTAGTTCTTTTGGATTTCTTCTCGCACAGAACTATGTCTGCTTGATTATTTGTATGTTTGTGTGTGTGTGTGTGTGTGTGTGTGTGTGTGTGTGTATGTGTGTGTGTGTGTATTGTATTTTATTTGAATTTTGTTTTATTTGTGGTCATTTATATGCCTGCTGCCATTCTAATCTGTAATACTATGAATAATTGAATAAAAACAGATTGTGACTGTGAGCATGAAATCAACTGAATTGGGCAGTTTATGCTTTGTCTACAGAATGTTTTCCTCCTTCTTAGTCATGTTCTCTGTGTCAAAAGATCTTCAACAGATGCTTTATGATGGTAATAGGATGTTAGCGAGAACTTCTTCATACTTTCTGTTAAATAGCTGTCACCTTACAGGAGACAAAGCATACATCCTTTTCAATTGTAATAGTTTTTCTGTGGTTTCTTTGGCTGAATTTTACTTGCCATTTTCAGCTTGCCTCATCCTGTGCATTTCTGATATATGTTAGCCTTAAATTACAACTGGATTCAATAAGAAGCAAATGAAAAGATGAATGCAGATTTACTCTGGTTTTGAAGATTATGGGAGTAGTTTATGGTTAGCGGATTTTAGGTAAAGAGATACGTTTATCAGTTGTTATGTTCTGTCTGGAACACTGTTTTAAACACATGTTCATGCATGTATCTGTACACAGCCACAGAATTTAAGACTAAGACACTCAACCTTCTGTCATTCTTCAATCTTTGTGATTCATTGTATGGTCTCACTTCAACAAGACATTATTTTGTGGCATCACTGGCTGGGACAGAGAAGGTGAAATGCAGGACCAAAGCAGTTTGATGCCTATATTATATAAATAATGTGTTTGGGGATTTATTGATAAAACGTAGCATAGAGAATGAACAGTAGAGATAGAGTGAGAATATATGGGAGAACCATAGCTGCCAACCCCCTTGAACTTTTCAAGAATTTCCCTTATTTAGACATTATTCCAGAAATCCTGAATGTAGTGAAAAAAATCTAGAATATCGAAATTTTATTTTGAAAAAGTTGAGGATGGTGGTCATTTTTGAATAGGAATACTAAAGTATTATGGAATAAAACTCAAATGATGTTGTATGGTTGTTGGCAGCTGTATGTGTAGAAAGCGCATTGTCTTTTGAAACCTTCACTTGTTTGCTGAATTTTAAGGGGGTTAGAACTGCTTCCAGTCAAAAGACAAACTGCCTACTCTTCAGCCCACCCCACACTGTTCATCCCCTGGCTCCCAAAATTTGACTCCAGAGGGCTGGCAGCTATGAAGAGAGGACTGCATTTGTGGGACAGTGTGGGGTGAGCCATAGATGAGATTTCAAGTGTATGAGAGATAGTGTGCACAGCTTAGCCTTGGGACATTCTTTGAGAAGTATCTAGGGTCTTAAACTTGAAGCATATTTCTTGCCTGACACTGACAGTTTCAATCAAAGATGATCAGAAGAACCTCACATACCAGAGGATTTGGAGTGGGTATAGTATGTCTGATTACTCTGATGTGAGTAAGGAAGGCTGATAGTGATATCTATTGATAATGTTGCTTATAGTCCTTTGATAATGTTGCTTATAGCCCATTGATAATGTTGCTTATAGCCCATTGATAATGTTGCTTATCGCCCAGCCGACAACAAAGGCCCATATCAGGCTGTCACCTCGTTGAAGTCAGTGCTGAAAATAAACTTAAAGAAAAAGAAAGACGGGAAAAAAAAAAAAAAGAGCTGTGCTACAAGCAGGGCACAAGTGAAGTGTGGGTGCAGAACATATGGAAAAAGTGGCTCTGGACTGTGTAAGCTCATGCTTCTTCATGGTCCCTGCCATCCTGTGCTGCTCATAGGAGCCACTACTTTCAGCCAGTGCAACTTGGCCAGGTGAGACAGTCTAGCGTCACTGTCTCCCAAGTGTCTGGGTCAGTGCGAAAGCTTTTCAGCTAGGCATAAAGCATTTCCTTGAACCACATTTTCAAACAATCCTGCAATGCTTGACTGGAGCCTCCAGTTCACCTTGGAATAGCATCTTGGGAAGACGCGTATCAGGCATATATCAAACACAAGGGTGCCCATCTGTCTGACTCCTCTGTTTTCAGCAGGGTGTAGATACTTGACAGCCAGTTCCAGAGAGAACTGTGTCTATCCAAGTGATTTTCAGCAGCTTTTTCAGTTCATATGGAAGCAATGAAACTTTCAGGCATGGTGCTCATAGTCTGTTCACAAGTGTACAAAACTATGGGCAGAAAAGCTGCCTCGTACATCTTCTGTTTTGTGACCAGCATGATGTCTCTCCTCTCCCAGACGTCTCTCACAGGTGCCCAAAAGCTGAACTTGCTTCTTCAGTGCGTGCATCAACCATGTCATGGTTGTTCACAGGATTGGAGAGAGTCCTGTGAGATACGTGAAGTTGCCAACAGCCCTGAGTGTTTTTTCCCTTTGACCGTAATTTCTAGTTCAACCTGCTGTCTCTGCAGGGCAGGCTGGCACAAGAGGATGAAGACTTCTGTCTTCTTGGTACTAGCTGTCAGTCCAAAGTTGTTGTAAGCGGCAGAAAAGCAGCCCATGCTTGTCTGTATTTGAGTCCTTTTTGGAGTGTTGTGTACAAACATGTAGATTAATGTAGATATTGCCAAATCAATAAAACTGTCCCCCCCCCCCCCCCCCCCCCCCCCCCCCCCCCCCCCCCCCCCCCCCCCCCCCCCCCCCCCCCCCCCCCCAAACAACAAATCTGCATTCAGAGAACCAAACCAACAGAAAAAAATGAAAACAAGAAAAAACAATACAGAAGCCAACAGGAAAAGAAAAAGAAAACGATAACAAAAAACGTTTGTAGTGACAATAGCCACAGGCTTATCATCACACATGATGAATCGCGGGGAGATTGTCAGGGGAACTAATCAATACACTGTGCACACAGGTCTTGCTGTCTTGCAATATTGAATGGAAGGAACAACGCCTGGCCTAGGCTGGTCTTTTGTCTATGGCCCTGAGTTTTCTGTAGTTTTTTTCGTCTGTGGCTTTGTTTGGCAAGTGTGTGGATTACGTTTTCTGTGCGCTCCTGTGTGCTTGTAAAAACATGTTTGGAAAAAAAAAGGATTGTTTTTTATCTTTGTTTTTCTTTTTGCTTACTTTTTCATTTCCTGTTTTGAACTTTGAAGGCAGGTTGTATTGATCCAAGCCATGCTGTCAGTCACACACACACACACACACACACACACACACACACACACACACACACACACACACACACACACACACACAAACACTCACACACACACACACACACACACACACACACACACACACACACACACACACACACACATATATATGCATACATGTTCACACTCACATGTATACACATGAATGCACACACATACAGACACATACTTGCATGCCCACAAACATGCATGCTTGCAATCATGTACATGCACACACATATTCCCACATACATACATTTGTTCACACATATGCCCTCTGTTTCTCTCTCTCTCTCTCTGTCTGTCTGTCTGTCTCTCTCTCTCTCTCTCTCTCTCTCTCTCTCTCTCTCTTCATTGTCATCATCATCATCATTATCATCTTCTTCTTGAACTTCTTCTTCTTCTTCATCTTCTTCTTCTCCTCCTCCTCTCCTCCTCCTCCTCCTCCTCCTCCTCCTCCTTTTTCTTCTCCTCCATCTTCTTGTTCATCTTCTTCCTCTTCTTTTTCCTCCTGTCTCTGACTAAAACTAGTTTAAGTAGATGTCAGATAAACCTTTGGTTGCACTGACATTTAACAACATGATCGTATATATTGTTAACAAATTTGTGTGTCTGTTAGAAAAACAGCAACAAACAACAACAAACAAGAACAGTACAATGATTGATTAAAATGTTATTTTCAAGGCATTAAGGGCTGATAAAATGTTATTTAGGGGGAAAAACCTCACTAACAGTCTTTCACCTAGCAGGCTTCCTCAAGCTCTTCAGTGCCATGCTCACTCTGCATCCCACAACTCTCAATGCTCCCACTCTCTCTTTCTCCCTCCTTCCCT
>JADBJO010001513.1:285000-325000 GCA_016801955.1 Conus betulinus
TGCATACATAATGAGGCAGCTGATTTTTGTTGTGACAGGTAGTTTTGGCAAGTCCACCATCCAGCAAGATGGGGTTCATATCTGAATAATGATAATGATGATGATGGTAATAATAATAATGATGATGATATGATGATGATGATAATGATGATGATAAAGGAGATATATTTACATGGCATGCCACCTCACAATAATAGTTATGAAAATACTAACAGCAGTAATAATGATAATGGTAATAGTAATGACAATGGAGATTTATATGGCATGTCACCTCACAATAATGATTGTGAAAATGACAACGACAGTAATGATGATAATGATAATGATAATAATGGGTATAATGATGGCAATGGAGATTTACACGGAATGGCACCTCACACACATGCAGGCTTTCCACACTGTACAACGTCAGAACATGCAAAACAACAATAAGAGCATTATACAAAATGGACAAGAAAACACAAAATGATTAATGTATCAGATGAGTTAATAAACCAATTGATTTGTAATTAGTCAAATGATTTTAGCATATCATATGAGTTAATTAACCAGTTGATTAATGAATTAATCAATAACATATTTATTCATTAAAAAAAAGGAACTGTGACAATTGGTTTTCTTTTTCAATTCTCATCCCCACATAACCCAATCCTGCACACCTATCGATATGACAAACAACCACACATTAATGCATACCCACACCTGTTTTTGAGAGCAGCAGTTACGCAGCACTCAGCCACAGGGGATTATGAAACTGGCTAGGGATCAGTGGGTTTCAAAACATGAGTTTTTAAAGGCCCCTTGAAGGCAAAGGATGACTGGATATTCTGAATAGTGAATGACAGACTTATCAGCACATGTGGTCAAATAACAGAAAATACTTTCTGTCCAAAATCTGTGGCTCAGTCTTCATAGGATGTTTGGCTGTTGTTCGCCCTGTAGCTTCATAGAGAAAGGGAACAGATTAGATTCAAGATTAAGTTACTTGTGACCGCTCTTGGGGCATGAAGGAGTTTGAAATACAACATAATGAATGACACCAGATGAACATAATTTTGCGTAAGTTAAAGTCTGAATGTTACAATTCATTTATGTATGTGAAAGTATACTACACAAGGTTGCAAGTTTCAAAGAATTAACTTGGTCCTAACTAAACTTGTTTACCTGCGGAAAACAAATGACAAAATGAGAACGCAGACCTCGGGCATAAATATCTATTGACTAGCAATTTTTTTATATGTTTTGAAAAAAGTAGAGACATAACACAGCTTTCTGTATCAAAATAATGATGATTCAGGTGTGTTGCAAATCATTATTTCAGTCAAATATATACCCAAGTAGCCCAATATGCACATATATATGAATATTCACATACCCACGTACATGCATGCATACATACACCTGAGTGAACACAGAGAAAGTGGTCATTATGAACAAGAAGCTGATGATGTATCACGTGACCCAAACAATGACCCCACGTTGGCTGCCATAGTCCCAGACCCAGCTGTCGGGAGACCTGAAGAGCAGCATTCCCAGTGTGGCCATCAGCACCATGAGCGACGACGGCCGCGAGTCCTGCACCAGTCGGCGGTCCTCCATGATGGGGGGCATGGGGCCCGGGGGGAGGGTCACGCAGTGGCACGCCCTCCATGGACATCGAGAGACTGGGCAGGTGGGTGTGGGTTGGAAAGTACAGCATGACAGATCACATCGTCAGCAGTCAACACAGAATGGTGAGGACTAGTCGTACACTCTCCCTGGACATCTAGAGAGTAGGCAGGTGGGTGTGGAAACAACAGGTTGGACAATCAGCGTGATAGATTCCATTGACAGCAGTCACCTCAGTATAGCGAGGACCAGCGTGGTAAAACACACTGAGAATAAACTCTCAACACAGCTCTCAAGAAATGACTGAAGGAATAGAAAATCAGCATGAGCAATCACATTCACAAAGGTCACCACAGATGACAAACTGGAAAATCGCCGTGACCAGTCACATGGCTGAAATATACCACGATTGATGGCAATGTCTCGTCACCTCGTGCAGTAGCATGCTACGTAACACAATGCAGCCACACCATCAACATAGAACACAACACACAGCACACCATCAGCACAAGACACACAACACAGCATTCCTCATGACATTGCACAATACCGCACCGTTCCTCACTACACCACACTATACCACACCATTCCTCTGTACAACACACAGTACCACACCATTCCTCTCTACACCACACAGTGCCACACCATTCCTCACTACACCACACAGTACCACACCATTTCTCACTACACCACCACACTATACCACACCATTCCTCACTGCATCACACAATACCACACCATATCTCACTACACCACACAGTACCACACCATTCCTCACTACACCACACAATACCACACCATTCCTCACTGCACCACACAATACCACACCATTCCTCTCTACACCACACACATTTCCACACCATTCCTCACTACAACACACAGTACCACACCATTCCTCACTACACCACACAGTACCACACCATCCTCACTACAACACACAGTACCACACCATTCCTCACTACACCACGCTATATACCACACCATTCCTCACTACACCACACAATACCACACCATTCCTCACTGCATCACATAGCACCATACCATACCTTATAGCACCACACCATTTCTCGCCACACAACACAAATCTCACTATTCTCCACCATACTGAACCCCTCCACTCATTCAGCATCACATTACATCATTCTACATCATATCTCAGACCATGTCATACCATTGAACATGACATCACAGCAAACCACACAACACAACTCTACCTCATTCCACAGTAGCAAAACACACTGCTGCACAAACACAAATGGCAGTATGGACGTAGTCACAGCACAAGAATGAACTGTGCAGAACTAATTCAGCTGACTGTGTTCCCAGCCTGCCCTCCGAACTGAGCGGGTCCACCACGGGTCTTCACAGCCTCTCTGTGGAGTCGAGCGGCACCGAGCAGCGCCAGACAGTGCTGCACATCTACCTGCTCAACTCCTCGTCCCCTGTGCTCATGCTGCTGAGAGGCGCCTGGAACAACTACTCATCGTGAGTCGTTCTGTGTTCTTGTGTTTCGTGACTGACTGGTTGAACAGGTAGTTTGGTGACATCCTCATTGTGAGTTTTTCTGTGTTGTTGTGTTCCATGACTGCATGTCTGAACAGGTAGTTTGGTGACTTCCTCATTGTGAGTCGTTCTGTGTTGTGTTTCATGACTCTCTGGCTGAACAAGTAGTTTGGTGACATCCTCATTGTGAGTCATTCTTTGTTGTGTTTCATGACTCGCTGGCGGAACAGTAGTCTGTCATCATAAGATGTTTTTTTTCATGGCATTGCAAGTGCCTTCCCTTCTTTTACAGTGGATCCCAAATCTTTTATATATCACATGTAAGAAAAAACCAGTCTCTGTGAACTTCTCAAGACAAATTCGATGATTGAACTTAAGATCGGTCAATAAAAGAACATGTTAAGCACACTGACCACAGTAGTTTAAGTTTAAAAGAATTGTATATATATATATAAACAAAGAACATACAAAGTGTGTCAGTTCAAGACAAGGAAACAAATGGAAGAAAACTGTCTTCATTCATAAGGTGAACTAGATTACTGAACAGGCATGTGGCTGAGTTCTGTGAGACCAGTTTTGGACCAATACAGGTCTTTGCCTGTCTGCTGACTTTACTGTGTTTTGACATGCTCACGGGTGAATGGGCATTTGAAAGATGCAGAAGCTCAAGTCACCAGAGCAAGATCAATTTGGACGAGGGTGGCAGGAAAGGGAGGCTGAGAGAAAAAAAGATATCCATGTGACATACATGAAATTGTGTATGAGGGTACAAAATACATGTATAAAATGTCTTATTGATGATGACCATGATGATGATGATGATGGCCAGAATAGGTCAGTTGGTAGAGCGCTGGACTCGTTATCCTTGGGTTGCGGGTTCAAATTTTGGTACTGGGTGATTTTTCCCATAGAGTTTGCATTGGTTCTGACTCCATTCCCCATACAGTCCTTCGAATAAGACTATAAACCAAGGTTCCGTGTGTGAACGCACACACAATATCTTGCACACACGTAAAATCTGATCACCAACTTTCAGAAAAAAGAAGGCCAGTTTGGCCGTTGGTATGGATGACACGTTACACATAGCATTCACCTTCCCCGAAGATGGAGTATGGCTGCCTTAAATGGCGGGAAAAAAAAAAAAACGGTCATACACATAAAACTCCACTGCCTGTCTATACAGGGAGTGTCCGCAGGAGTATCAGCCTGCGTACACAAAAAGAAAGATGAAGATGATGATGATGATGATGATGATGATGTGTGTGTCTGTGTGTGAGTGTGTCTATGTTTGTGTGTGTCTGTGTCTGTGTCTATGCCTGTGTGAGTATGTGTGTCTGTGTATGTTCACATTTATATTGCATATTATATTGCAGAGATCACCTTGTCATTGGATCCAAGTCAAGGATCGCTGGATGTAACTACTGTTCGTCTCAGCTCTAAGAAACCAAAGGTGAGACCAATAACACTTTTTTTTTTGTCAAGTCTGATCGTGTTCACTTTGAAATACGCATTTTTATAAAGCATGTCATATATGTATATATTCAATAGACATGTCATATTTAAGTCTGTTATAGAAAATGCTTTTCATGCAAGAAAGTTGAGGAGGTTGATGATAATATGTGAAAAATACCCTTAGTTCAGGGATGAACCTTTTTTCTTTTGTTAACGGGAGTGCACTGCAGTTCTTGTCGTTCACTGAAAGTTTACAAAGATGTGGAAATAAAAAGGAGACAGTATCATAATGTATGAACTTACGGCAGAATACACAAGAGTCTTACTATTACAATACAGAGACAGTTTTAATGTACGAATATCTGCCCAACAGTAAGCAATTTGAGTTTTAGAAATATGTATGGAAATGAGTGAGTTTTTCCACAGTTGTTTTTCATGCTATTAGTTCTAGAGGAAATGCCTGTAATGTCTGTGATGATTTTATTGGGGGAAAAAAGCAGAGAAAGATGGATTTTTTGTGGCTGACTGAAAATTTTCTTTGTTTAGGAAATCAAATTCACTGACACCAGTAAATGACAAAGATTTATATTTTCTTTCTTTTGGGGGTATTTTTTTTTTTCAGAAATCAAATTGTTTTAAATCTCTGTTCATTTGTCCCATTTTTTTTGGATTGGGAAGATATTTGTATATAACTTCAGTTTGTCAGTCAATAAGCTTTTCTTAAAAAAAAAGAAGGATGTAATGATTCAGAGACAAAAACAGAGAAGGGAAGGTTTAGATGCTTGTCTAGCATGTCAGAAAAAAATCAATAAGGAAAAGGAAAACACACAAAAAAAAAAACCCACCAAAAACAACAAACCCTCAGCTGCTTTGATGCTTCTCTCTCATGTGGAAAAAAAAAAGGGAATATTGCAGCACATTTGTCTGCATACCGGTGCCGCTTGTTTATTTAATCCTCATTTGTTTTTTTCTTTCATTGTACACAGCTTGAACATTAATGAGTACAGGTGAGATATGCTGCGGCTGTTCCCTAATTGCCTTATTTCTCTGTTGATTTGCTTTGAAACTTGTAGACAGCTTTTCTAGCTGAAGGCATATAGAACAGTGCCCTCTATGTCTGGGCTGTCTCTCACCTCATCTGTGTTCCCGTCTTTCTTTTTCATCCTCTACCTTTTTAATTGCAGGAGATGGATGTTAGATGAAACGTTTGGGCGCTCTCATTCTTTTTTTCTCTCAGTTCAAGAGTTCTTTCATTATCATTCCATCGAGTTCATTTCTTTCTCTCCCCCCCCCTCCCCCTCCCCTCTCTTGTTTTTGGGTTTCTTTTTCTTTTTCATTATTCTGTGCTTTTGTTGTCTTCCCCTGATATCAACTAAAAAAAAATTCTGGAATGTATATGCTGATTTTTTATTTACTGGTCTATATTTATTTTCCTTTCACATATGGGCTATGCTTACTCCTAAATCCTATGTTGGTTTTTTTTTTTTTTTTTTTTTCACTCTTACCAGTCCAAACAAATACCTGTTCCCCATTTCATTTGGAACATCACTATATTATCAGGATCCCTCCCCCTCCTCTTCCCCCCGTCCAGAACTAACAAAAAAACAAACAAAAAAAACCCCCAAAGTTCTGAGAGCAGGGAGATAACTTTTCCTGGTCAATGTACTTAAAACATGATTTTGGGTTCAATTCGTCAGTGAAAATAAAGCATTGGAATATGTATGGCAATGTTCGTTTCTTAGCAATTTTTTAAAATAGGAAGGCTATCCATAGTCCTAAATCCTACGACATTTTTCTCATGTTTATCATTTATAAACTTGGGGATGGTTAAGAAAGTGCTCTATGGTTTAAGATCTTCGAGCCTCAGCAGTAGTAAAACATTTTGAATAGTTAGCACTACTGGATTTTACTCTTTGTTTGTGACCCTGGCAGAAAGCATACCTGTCCAACAATTTTCATTAATACCTTTAGTTTACCACTTGTCTTTTCACAAAATGTGATCAACGATGATCATTACTTATGTCTTTCATATCATTTGGATTGTTTTGTGTAAAGCTGTTTATTGGTTTCAAATGTTACATATAAAGAGTGTGTTGCATGTGTATGGGCATACACAAGATATGTGCATGTGTGAATGTGGGTATGGGTGCATGTCTGCGTGTATGTGTTTGTGTGTGTGCATGCGTGTGTGTGTGTGTGTGTGTGTGTGTGTGTGTGTGCGTGTGTGTGTGTGTGTGTGTGTGTATACAGGCATGCATATGTTCAAATCGTTTAGTCTCCCATGTATGGTTCTGCTTAAATGTTTTCCTTTTATTTTCCACAGGCAAAAGCTTTCTTTATTATGTTATTTTCTTTCTATTTCTTATCTTATTCTTGTGTACTGTAGTATAAAAGCATATTGCCAATAAATGCATTAGCAAAGAAGATGTGAAACAAGGGGGAAAATGTTGTAGTTATATGTATTTGGTTTGCATATGTACTTATCAGAAAAATCACGTAGTTTCTTTTGCTGATTCGCATACATATGCAAAAAGTCAACAAGTCAACAAAAAAGAATCACTTAATAAGCAATGAATAATGTCATGATTTTTCAAGGACTATTTGTAATGATTGCTCAAGATATATTTGTGGTAAATTGTAGCTATTCCTTTAAATATAGATATATTTCTCAGAATTGTATTGATTTTTTAAGATATATTTCTTAAATTTATAACAAATATTCAAATTATATTTCTCTCAAAATTGTTATGATTCTTCAGTATGTAATTATTTCTATATATTCATTTGTTAGTAATTCTTAAAAAAAAAAAAAACAAACAAACATATCTCTCAAATTTGCAGTGATTGTACAAGATCTGTTTCACTTGAGTGTATTTTGATTGGTCAAGGTCTGTTTCTGGTTATATCATATTGTAGTTTCAAGCCTTCCCATGTTGTTCAAAACAGCTATAATGACTTCCCAAACCTTATTTGTAATGCAAGGTCTCATAATCGTATGCTACCTGTGCTTGAATGAGCTTCAAGGGATAACCTTTTAGATGCTGAACCTGAATAAATGCAGGTCTGTAATTTGAAAGACAATTACGACACTTTTTCTCACGATTAGAAAAAGTCGTTAAATCACTGCCCGGAAATACAACTGCTGTAACTGTCGAATTTTTTGCATTTTTGAGGTTTTTGGTATACTATAAGATCAGCCAAGGGGCATAACATAGCCAGGTGCCGATCACATTATCCTGAAAATAAACATGCTGTAATCTCAGTGCTTGTACCATAACTCACCTTGCAGTATATCTTGTGGAGATGAGTAACCATTTTTTTTTTGTCTCCTGTAAGATTAAATTTTCAGACTTATTGCAGTTGTATTTCCTGGCAGTGAAATGATGTCCTATGGGAAAGATGTCAAGAGAGGGAGGGGCCTGACAAACTGATTTGTTTTACTCTACCCTACCACAAAGAAGCTACAATCTTTTAATGTTAATCATTCATGTTTTGAATTTTAGACTCCGATTAACTATTTTATGCCTGTCGCCATACACAGAAATTAAACATTCTTCATTCTTTGTTGTTATGAAGCATTTCACGTGCCTATGGCTACTGGGGGAGGAATGAGTTATCCTTTATTCCTGGTGTTTGTGACTGGTTGCATGGGCCTGTGATCGCAGGGAGAAATGCGAGCTGCTGTTCAATCAGCTGAAGCAGCAGCTGTTTGACCCCAGCAACTCCATGGTGAATTACTTCCAGCTCTTCACTGACCTGCAGCGGGCCACACACCGCAATTTCCTCATGAAGAAACTCTTCTGGAGGGTGACTACCATTTTTTTTCTTTTGTTAGTCTTTGGAATGAATTTTTTGTTTTCTTTTTATAAGTGAAAAACAAATATAGTATATACGATTCTTGAAACATGTTTTTTTTGTGTGTTTTCTGTAAGTGAAAAACAAAGATGATATACATGATATAGACAGCACACATACCTATGCACTGATACTTTTTTTTTTCTTTACACCATTTTACAAAAAAATACGCTTGAAATGCCATTGTACCTGAAAAGACACCTGATAAAAATGTGATGTGATATCAGAGCTAAAAATTCAGAGACGATTTTCAGATATCTTGGGGATAGGTACATGAAAAATTCTAGGTGTTCCCCCAAATTTCAGCAAGCTACTGCAAAGTATAGTGATGGTTGATAAAAGTAATGGCTAGAGTTGGCACATTTTAAGTTTGTGATAAACATCTGTGGAGTTGTTTCTATGTATGTGTGTGTGTGCATGTGAAGTGGTGTATTGTGTTCAGTGTGGTACTGATAAGTGGTGTGTTATTTGCTGTTGTCTTTAGAGTGGAGACATTGTGGGACTGTGAAGTGGTGTGTTATTAGCTGTTGTCTTCAGAGTGGAGACATTGTAGGACTGTGAAGTGGTTTGTTATTGGCCCATTGTATTCACAGCAGGGATATTGTGGGACTGTTAAGTGGTGTATTGTATTGTGTTGAGCATGGAGACAGTGTGGGACTGTGAAGTGGTGTGTTATTTGCTGTTGTCTTCAGAGTGGAGACATTGTAGGACTGTGAAGTGGTTTGTTATTTGCCATTGTATTCACAGCAGGGATATTGTGGGACTGTGAAGGGGTGTATTGTATTGAGCGTGGAGACGGTGTTAGACTGTGAAGTGGTGTGTTGTTTGTTGTTGTGTTTAGAGTGGAGACATTGTGGGACTGGGAAGTGGTGTGTTGTTTGCTGCTGTGTTCAGAGTGGGAGACATTGTGGGACTGTAAAGTGGGTGTGTTGTTTTGCTGCTGTGTTCAGAGTGGGAGACATTGTGGGACTGTAAAGTGGTGTGTTGTTTGCTGCTGTGTTCAGATGGAGACATTGTGGGACTGTAAAGTGGTGTGTTGTTTGCTGCTGTGTTCAGAGTGGAGACATTGTGGGACTGTAAAGTGTGTGTGTGTTGTTTGTTGCTGTGTTCAGAGTGGAGACATTGTGGGACTGTAAAGTGGTGTGTTGTTTCTGTCGTGTTCAGAGTGGTGACAGTATGGGACTGTAAAGTGGTGTGTTGTTTGCTGCTGTGTTCAGAGTGGAGACATCGTGGGACTGATGGTGCAACTGCTGCAGAAGTACATGCCCAGGACAGAGGCGAACCTACACACGGACGATGGGGCGCGAACAGAGAGTGGACGAACTGGAGTGAGTTGAGCACTCTTCTCTTCAGCGTCGTCTGATGTGACTGTTGCAGATGAATTATTTGATTGCCCCTCATGCCAGTTCCTACTTCCCTCTTCCTTTCCCACCCCCCATCAAAAGTGAAAAAGAATTAGGAAAAGAAGGAAGGAAAGTTGCTTTGATCGGTATAACGAATCCTTTCTATGTGTATGGTTGTCTGGACATGGGGTGTTGTTGTGTGCAATTTATTATGTGTGTGTGTGTGTGTGTGTGTGTGTGTGTGTGTGTGTGTGTGTGTGTGTGCGTGCGCATGCTTGCTCGAATGTGTATGTGTGTGTTTCCATGAATGTGTGTGCATGTGGGTATGCTTGCACACGCATTTGACTGTGCACATCTTCATTACATAGTTTTAGTATGTGTCTATGGCAAAGCAGGCGGTGTGAGCTGTAATCCCACAATTGTTGGATGAAAGTGTTTGGAGCTATTACGATTGACTACTGAGAATATCTAGAGAGAGACTGTTTGTCGTTGTCTGGATTTATGGGTCGTCCATGTCTGATTGCAGATTTGTCATACTGCTGGTGAAGACGCTGAGTCTGATGTTCCGAGAATCTGAATCTGAAAATTCTGGTGGCCAGGGCTCAGGCTCTGAAATCTGAGAGGTGATTCCCGTTTTCTGTTTGTTTGTCTGTCTTACAGTTTGTGTGCATGAGGGATGATGGACGAGAGAGAGAGAGAGAGAGAGAGAGGGGGGGGGGGGGGGGCAAGGGGGGAGGGAGGGATAAAGAATGTGTCTTTGTAAGTACCTTGACCCATAGGTAAGATGCAACATAAACAGCAGTCATTATTATCATATTGCTATACCACACCGTTTCTGTACTTTTGTCTGTCTTTCAGTTTGTGTGCATGAGGGATGGTGGGACTTAAGAGAGAGAGAGAGTGGGGGGGGGGGAGGGAGGGAGAAAGAATGTAAGCACCTCGACCCATAGGTAAGATGCAAGATAAACACCAGTCATTGTTATCATACTGCTATACTACATATGCCAGGCTATGAAATTGCAATGGGCCTGGTTCAGAGGAAGATGACAAAGTAAACGATGAGCAGGAAAGAAAAGATTTGGGAAGAGTGTCTCTATAGACTGGAAGCAGCAGCTTCCTGACTTCAGCACTAACCCGGTGCACTGGCCCGGGCCTGGGAAAGCTATCAAAAAGGCAGCTGTTACAGTGACAAAGGCCTGGGAAAGCTATCAAAAAGACAGCTGTTACAGTGACAAAGGCCTGGGAAAGCTATCAAAAAGACAGCTGTTACAGTGACAAGGCCTGGGAAAGCTACCAAAAAGACAGCTGTTACAGTGACAGAGGCACAGACTGTTCTTAGACAAACATCATAACAAACTCATTTTTCATTCTTCTTTAGGGGCAAGAGGGAAAGAGAATGGGTTGAAACCTCTTTGAGGAACTGTGTCAGCTGTGAACTGTCTCAGAATTATCCGTGGGAAATGAACTATGCATAGGCAAAACAAAACAAAAAAATTCGAAAGGAGCTAATCAGGAGTTCATACTGTAGCAGGAGCCTTGAAATTTATTTCAGGAATATTTTGTTTTATTGTCAGGTTTATATTAAACATGCTGGTTGTTTCATCTGTTTACCTGTCCTACGAATGTTAAAACTCTGATATATATGCATGAAAGGTCTATGAATTCACAGCCATATTTTTTTAAAAAACCTGTTTACAGCTACCTCAATGTCTTTTTCCTTCCTTGCCTATGGTCCGTTTAGTCACTTTTTGTTTGTCTTATATTCAGGGGCAAGTATGTGGTAGACTTCCTGACCACACGCTGACCTCCGCCGTCAGCGTTCCGGAGAAAACAGATCCTTCTGATGAAGCACTGGTCAGCGCCGCTGAAGAACAACCGATTCGGCAGCAACACCACCCTCAACAGAGACGGCGAGGTCAGAGTCCTGAATGTGTGTCCATGTGCTTGTTCCGTTGGCTCCATGCTCTGTGTTAAAGGAATGTTAATGATGTTATGGGATGTTGGTGATATCGATGATAAGGAATGATTATTATTATGGACATATCCTGAACTATTTCCTGCTTGTGTCACTGTTTCCCTAGGGTGGTCCACAAGCAGTGCGTGCTTCTTTTCCTCTCACCCTTGCACAATGTGAGGGGGGTAAGGAGACCAAGTAAGAGAGAGTATGAGTGTGTGTATGTGCGTGTGTGTGTGTGTGTGTGTGTGTGTGTGTGTGTGTGTGTGTGTGTGCAAGGATAGGCATGTTTCAGTTACATTTTTTTGCCTGTGTGACGAAACCTGTTATTTTACCTTCAGGATACAAAGTTAAAGAGGGAATGAGTCAGTGTGTGTGTGTGTGTGTGTGTGTGTGTGTGTGTGTGTGTGTGTGTGTTGGTTCAGAGCTTTGTATTTGTGTTAAGAAATTGTGCATAAGTCTTCATGATAAAAACTGACATAACTAAACTGTTGTCCTGGCTGTGCCATTTGCAGGCCTTTCACCTGTCAGCTCTGGAGGTTTGTTTAATCAAAGAGTGCGTTTCCACCTTCCCTCATGTGGTGGCTGCTGGGATTTCCATCACCTCCCCCTAACCGTTAGGACCACACAGCTAGAAGTGGGCATGTGATGATGATTGGAAGGATTATGTCCCCTTCTCCCCCCCTCCCTACTGTTCTTCCCTCCCTCTCCCCTGCTTATGTGAAATTGATGAGAAACTTAGTCGTGGGGGTTTTAACATGTATGGGGTGAGGAATGGCAAGCGCTTCTAGCAACCAGCTGACCTCAGTCAACCAACTGAACTTGGTCAACCAACTGAACTCAGTCATCCAGCTGAACTCGTCAACCAGCTGAACTCGGTCAACCAGCTGAACTCGGTCAACCAGCTGAACTCAGTCAACCAGCTGAACATGGTCAACCAACTGAACTCGGTCAACACAAGTTTGTAGCCCGCAACATCTCGGTAACCAAGGTTTGACTCGCTTAAAAACAATTCATAGAACACTTCATAGAAATCTGCCCATGGTGATTTTGGCATTCACTAATCAAAGCAAAACCCAGGTCTCCTGAAGCCTCTGTGTTGATTTGAATGGCGATGAAGGCAAGGATCATCTCTCATCGTTTTTATTACGGGAAGCTTCCTTAAAAGGTCCATGAAATCAATTAAGGGGCTTTCATACACTTTGTTGAAATGAGTTTTTCACTCACACTGACATTTGTTGATGCCAGAGCCACAAGGCAGTCCTGGAATTTAGGAATTCCCTGTATAGAACATACTCGGTAATTTTCTCTTTTCAAACATGGCTTATTTTTGTAAGGCAGAACCGCTTGAAATGCATGCCAGTTGACATGATTATTGGATAGTTACAGGATATTTAGAATATGGTCTAATCAAATTCACTTTTGATCTTTGATGGAAAGAAGACTGGTTTGAGAGTGAGTGAGTGCCAAAAGTAGGGCCTTCAAGCTTTAGTTTCAGCCAAAACACTACCACAGATGGTATCGGTGAGATGTTTCAACTGTTATGTTACTAGGCCTTGTGAAGGGGCATTAGAGGAATATGTTAGGAGAGGGGTGTGGAACTGGAATGGGTGCAAAGGCTGTGGGGAAATGATTTGCTGTGGTGGGGGCATGTGTCAGTATGTCTGGATTGACATCTGTGGTGTTGGGAAGATGATTTTTTTTTTTGTCAAGGGAAAGATGTGCCAGTTGTCTGAGACGTGATATTGTTTTCATTCATTTGTGTTCTTCTGATTGTCTTCTTGTATACTTTTTGACATTTCTTCTTTTGTATATGTGTGTGTTGTTCTCCTTCTTTTTTTTCTCAGTCTTTCAGTTCTTCAGTTCAGATGTGTGTTGATGCCAGTATACTTGCATCTGATGACAGTTGTAGTCAGATTGATGTAATCAACAAGGTAATAATGGAAGATTAAATGGTGTACAAATTACATCCGCTATTAGTTTCATTGTCTTTCTAGCACATCACATGGACCCTCTGTGTGTGTGTGTGTGTGTGTGTGTGTGTGTGTGATTGTGTGTGTGTGCATGTGTGTGTGTGTGTGTGTGCGTGTGTGCGAGAGTGTGTGTGCATGTGTGTGTGTGTGTGTGTGTGTGTGTGTGTGGGTGTGCATGGGTGTGTGCGGGCATGCATGCACTCTACAATGGATAAAGACAAAGAGGTGCATTGACTGAGCGCTCCAGTCAGCTTTTTTCATGTCCATTTAGCCAGTGATTGTTTCTTAACAATTCCATTGGCAGTTTGTGCTGCTGTAACATGCACAAAGGAGTGATTATTTGATATCTCACACAGAACAGAGTGTTTTGTTTTTGGTGGATATGACGGTATCGTAGCTGACACATGTATGGTGTGTTAGTTTTTTCAGTGAATATATCTGACACATACATTGTGCCTCGGGTTTCTTTATTAGCAACTGGTATCAGACTGCATGCACCCAGGGTCCATAAAGAAGTGTCTGTATGATAATGTGGTAATGTGTTATATGTCAGAATGTGTGATATCTTACACATATATCCCTCCTGCGGGATGTTGGGAATATTTCGCTACAGACCGTTTCCCCACCGTTTGGAAATTCCTGTCAGTAATTTCCTTTTCTGTGTCTGTCCTTAATTCTGTATTTTGTCCCCTTTCTTTCTTTTTTTGTTGTTGTTGTTGTTGTTTGTTTTGTTTTGTACAGCAGACTCCATGAAAACTTTGTTCAGAGATGTCCCGCCTGACGTGATCTTTGAGTTTCTGAAAGAGATCAACATTTTTCATCTAGGATTTTACAAAAGAAAGATTTTTAACAAAGTTTCTGGTACACTTTCAGAAGATGTATTTTAAAGAGATATGTGGAAGGTTTTTTTTTTGTGTGTGTGTTTTTTTTTTTGATGACTGGTGAGTTGATTTTAACGTGGTGACAGCCCTGATGTAGCCCTTTGCGGTTGGCTGGGCTATAAGCAACATTACCGTACCTAGTTGTCCACTGTCTTCCTGTCTTCAAGGCCTGTTAATTCCTCTGCTTTAGAAAGTCTCTTCTGTTTTGTCCTTTGTTTTAAACAATGATTTATATCATTTTGTTTTACGTGTTAGTGTACATTATGTTAGTGTGTAGTCTGTCACCTTGTGGTGAGAAATTGACGCCCTGAAATGGACAAGAGCTGCCCACTGTGCAGTGATGTTTCCTTAAGATTGCATTTCTCTTTCTTGATAAACTGATTGCGATAAATTAAGCCATGTCGGTGACGCCCTCAGCATGGCATGTTTTTTTTCTACCTTAGATTAAAGGTGTCCGTGAACAAAGTATTATGCAACTGCAGGGAGAACCCCTTTATATATTTATAGCATCTACAGTAGTGAAGAGCTCATCTTCTCCTTGGATTGTTGAGAGCCATTGCAGGAGCTTTTAGTAGTTTTTCCCCTCAGGCACAAAAAAGTCTTTGGGACTATTTGGTTTCAGTAACTTTTATTTCAGAAACAAGTGAACAGAATGCCTTCATAATTGTCAGGACAAATGAGCAACAACAAGCCCTAGGCTTATACTGGGACTAGGCTTATACTGGGACTGTTTGTATGCCGATAGTGGGAAGATTTCTAACTGGCGCAACCTTTGTATGGCTATTGTGATTAATTGGCGGTACTTTCTTGTCTGCCTTCCCCCCTCCTCCCTGTGTCCTTCCCCCCCTTCCCCCTCCCCCCTCTCCGCCCCCTAATTTCTTAGACTACTATTGCTGATACCGCTAAGTTTCCTCCCCCCCTCCCTTTGGAGTGTTTTCATGGTGAAAGTTTGAACTGTGCATACTTTTAGCCCCTTTGAAATGTTGTATGTGATATATATATATATATATAGATATAGATATATATGAA
This sequence comes from Conus betulinus, assembly GCA_016801955.1. NCBI lineage: Eukaryota > Metazoa > Mollusca > Gastropoda > Neogastropoda > Conidae > Conus > Conus betulinus. Next base: position 300,599 of record JADBJO010001513.1, read on the forward strand.
TTTGTTTTTGTTTTCCATGATAGGGATGATTTGTTTGTTTTTGTGGTGATGAACCTGAAAGGGGACTGTTTAGTAGGTTGGAGTATAATGTAACTGAGCCTGATAATGATATCTGTGTGGTGTGTTATTTTCAGCTGTACCAGTTGTTGTCCGAGTACCTCCACGTGTCCATCACGGCCATCTTTGAAACTCTTCCTCATGGCCAGACAGGTTGGTACCAGTCTCTTCGGCATCACAATGACAATACATCTGTCTGAATCAGTAACAGGCTAGAAGGTTCAAATTCCCTCAGCTGAATGGGGATAAAGAACAGCAAACTTTTAGAGGTTCATCATGTCTTGGGAACAGCATGATGCGAGGCGAGGCCCACCCTTCTCTTTCTGCTGTTTTAAGCTTCCCTGACTCGAATCAGGTACTCATGAATTGTTGGGTGGCCAGAGGGTTTCCAAGCCATGGAAATTTTATTCCATGAGGGGTTTGTACTCATGACCATCAGCTCTGATTATGAATGTTCTAACCATTTGACTACAGTCCCTCCTCACCCACCCCCCACCCCCACCCAGCCTCCCCTCCAAATGCCAATACATCTGTAAAAATGGTATTGAGATAGGTGTGTGTTATCAGGACTACTGTTATACATTCCCACATTTTTTTCATGAGATGAAATGCATACTGAAAGATATATGATCGGCAGTGTATGTCGCAAGTCGTTCTTTGAATTCTGTTGTATTGCCTTAAATTCATAAATGTCTTTCAACAGATGCAACAGCAAGTCTTGTCAGTTCGTCCAAGTCTCATGCACAGGAAGTTGGCCATCTAAGGGAGGCTACTGTGGAGGAGTCAAGTATTGAGCCATACGAGGATAAGGACTTTGGTACCCTCTTCTGAGTGTCAAGGACATTGCTCATGCCAGGCAGAAATAAGGCATTTGTCGCGAAGGGTAAAACTTCGGTAGAAAAAATACCTGTATATTGACATGTACGTGCGTGTGTGTTCATGCGTGCGTGTGTGTTTTCAGAATATCCTTGATCAAGAAGAAAGGGTTCCATTTCACTGTCAGCTGGATGGTCAAAGTCTTGGAGGATTCCCAGAACACTGTGAGTTGTCTCCCTGTCTTCTGTGTGACAGCACTGTATCGCAGTGAAGCTGTAACATTACTGTAAGAACAGTGGGTAGGCCCTATGGTAAGCTTGGGCACAGTAACTGCCCACATCCAAGCTTAAATTTAAAGGCAAAGGGGAGAGGGACAATGGAGGAGGGGAGAACCGTGGGAAGGGGGGGGGGGGGGGGGGGGATTGAAGAGAGATGGGGGGATGGGAATGATCGGGTACTGGAATTAAAAGTGGGAGGAGAGTGAGAGAAGGGGGGATAGATGGTGAGGTTAAGTATGTAGGTTAATTACATATTTTAAATCCAGGATTTGAACGCTTCCGTTGGGAATGACAGTGTTGTCTCAGATGAAAGAGAGTTCCACCAAACCAAAGGTGCATGGAAATGAGTTATTCCTGTTCTGTGCATTTAGAAGATAGGAAGAATAGGACGGCTCCCATGGGTATGGGGTAGCCTATAGGGATCCTTGTGGGCAGCCTCTCAGTGACAGCAGTTTTAAGAATGCCAACCTCATGGTTTCTGTGCACTGGGTTGGGACTGACCAGACTGAAACCTGTGTGGAAGGACAATAACATCTCTTTTTTCTGTGCAAAACCTTTTTCTGTGAAAAATGCTACACACTGCCTAGCTGCTCACACCATCTGGCTAAGATTATCACAAAATTAAGGCTGAACACTTGGAAAGACCAAATTTTCTCCTGAAGTTGTGTGTGTCTGTGGAGAATTCATCTCTGTGTATCACCTTCTATTAGATTGTCCAGTTTTAACTAAAATGTATAAGGCGAAGGGTATCAATCTTGACAAATATCAATTGAGAGTCAAGTTCTGTCTGACTCATGCATAATTAAGTTTGCCGCCACTTTAGCCAGTTCTAATGAAGCTAGACTATTATCAGGGTCCTTTACTGATATGCTGTTTTCTTTTTCATAAGTTTATGCAGATGTATGTGTTGAAATGACTTAAGTGGTGGGGTTTTTTTTTTTTTTTTTTTTTTTGTCTAATATCATCTGCCGGATGAAAGACGTAAAATAAAACCACCACCACCACCACCAAAACGTTTCTATGACACACAAGATCAGGCTCTTGCAGGCACTGGTATATTCCATCTTCCCGTATGCGTGCAACACATGGATCTGCACTGCGAATCTAGAAAGAAGAATCCAAGTGATGGAAATGAGGTGCTACAACAACATACAAACTACCAGAGACACTGATCATATCACCAGTGAACAAGCATGCCATACCATCGAGCAGTACATCGGACAGTATAAAGATATGCTGAGGTCAGTTAAATAAGGAAAGCAAACTGTGTTGATCTAACCATGGAAACAAGGTCCAAGGGTCTTGCTGAAACAAATCTTCTGGGGAACTGTTGAGAGAGAGGGAGAGAGAGAGAGAGAGAGAGAGAGAGAGAGAGAGAAGACAAAAAAAGAAGAAAGAAGAAAGCGAGAGACTGACAACTTTGCAGAATGAACAGGGACTTGGGCCTTGGCACACAACGGACAAAGCGGGAGGAGTCTAGGGAATCGTCCTTCAGTGCAGTGCCTCAATGACTGTTCATGGAGATAAGGGAGGAGATAGAGGAGAAAGTGTCGTAGAGTGTCTCTTAGTGGCAACCAGTGCAGCTGTGTGAAGATTTCCTGCACTTTTGATGGTTGGCGGTGGTGACTCACCTGCAGGCAGCACAGCACCATTTGTTGTCAAATCCTGTCGATGGCCCTCAGCAGTGAAGTGGTCTCAGACAGACCAGGCATTCTCCAGTGCCAAGCTGAACACAGACTCTGTGGGCTCTCTTCTTTGGTGGCTGGCCTGAAGAAAGCCAAGGGGGTTAACTCCAGGCTTGGTTGGAGATCTGAGTATTACAGATGAGAGGTGGCAACATCCAGGCATGTTGTATCCATGGCTGGGTGTTGGTTCTGTCCATGGAGGTGGTATAATAGGTACCCGTCAGAGGGTTCTTTTTCTGGCGCTGATAATGGCCGTGACAAATGCAGTCAGGGTAAAAACGCTTTGTTTTCTTTTAGAGAGGTTAAATAGAACTTTCGGGGGGGGGGGGAGGGGACATGTCTAGTATAAACAACAGATACTTGTAGAATAGTTGCTTTACCATGCATACATGTTGTATAGACATATACATACTATCATCTCCACAAAGCCCTCCCATTGCTCTGCACACGCACACACACACACATACACACAAATGCGCGCACGGACGCACATGCGCATACGCACACACACATACACATCCACGCACACATACACATACACATGCACGCACGCACGCACGCACACACACACACACACACACACACACACACACACACACACACACACACACACACGCAGGACTTTCCCTTAAATGAGCTTACACACACACACGCATACATGCTCATACATGCTCACATACGACCACACGCAGGCACACAAATATGCATGCTTGCACACATGCATCACTCCCATGCACGTATACACACACTTATACTCACACATGTATATACTCTCTCTCTTTCTCTCACACACACACACACACACCAGTGCCCTCCTCTCCCCCTCTCTCACCCCCTGTCCTGTTGTGTTGCCATGCCACAGACCCAGTTTGTGGAGCGGCTGATGAGCCAGATCCTGGAGGTGATCAACCTGGCACGTTTCGGCGCCGTGTCCTGCCACCAGGCTGTGAGGCTGTTCCAGCAGTTCACCCTCCTCCTGGCGCTGCTGGAGCACAGCGGCACCGTGCTGGCCTTTCTCCGCAACCACTACCACGAGGAGTTCAAGTGAGTGCCCCACAGGGAATGGTGGTGTGAGGAGAGGGAGAGGGCTGTGTGTGTTTGTCTGTGTGTGTGTGTGTGTGTGTGTGCGTGTACGTGTACTGTGTATGTTGTGTGTGTGTGTTTGAATGTGTGTGTGTGTGTGTGTGTGTGTGTGTGTGTGTGTAGTGTGTGTGTGTGTGTATGTGTGTGTGTGTGTGTGTAGTGCGTGTTGTGTGTGTGTGTGTGTGTGTTTGTGTATGCTTCTTTGCTTTGAATGAAAAACGTTGGTATTCTGTTCATAATGTTTTCTTAAATGTCAGTACAACTTTGAGTTAATCTGACAATAAATTGGTTTCAGTCAGTCAGTCAGTAAGTGACGGAGAGATTTACTCTGTGTTTGGGGGGTGGAGGAGGAAGGAGGGAGGGGAGGGTCAATCGTGTTAGTTTATATGGAGCAGAGTGTCATGGGGTAGGGATGGGGGATGGGTAGAGTATGGAAGAATTTTAGGAGAAGATGCTTTCCATGGTCATGTGTGTATACAGTAAAGATGTTTGTTATCTACAGAAATGTGTTTCGAGGTGTTATTTCATTACGCTTACAGTACCACAATTTTCTTTGCTGTTCAAATAATTTTGTTTCAAAAAAAAAAAAAAAAAAACACTTTTGTTGCAGGTATTTCATCCAAGGGCCAGCACTGGCGCGCAAGCTTCCTCCCCAGTTTCCCATCACTCCCACTACTCTCCGCGTGGTCAGCCAGGTGTCGGCCAAAGTGCTGGGTCAGCCCACCCCCAAGGGAGCAACGTCACCCAGATAATCCTGGCGCTGATGACCTGGATGTCACCCACCGCTGAAGGAGCAAAGGTCTCCTGAGCAGCGCGCCACATTGATGTCACCCCACCCCAAGGAAGGAAAGTCCCCTGGATAGTTCCCAGATGGATGTCACAGAGCTGCCAAGTGAAACACTTTTGGTGTAGCATGCTACGGTTTCGTTGGCAGTGCTACACTTTTTCAATATGCTATGCCAAAAAAAAAAAAAAAAAAAAAAAAAAGAAATTAAAAAAACACACACTGCAGCTAAAAGGGAACTCGGATGATATAGATCTTTTAGACTGTAGACATATATTTGGTTAAGGAAAATAAAAAAGCGAATTTCAGCAAAGAGAAGAAGAAAAAGCAGAGGAAAAATGGCTAAACATGATCACAATTTTGCTGTCTTATCAGGTTGTTTTGTTTTCAGCTGTTTTGATTTTTTTTTTTTATAGTCTTTTTGGGGTCAAGTTTAAACCACACAACAAGTAATGAGATTTCTGTCGTCTCAGTCTGCCGTCATATTGAATTGAAGTGCAGTGAAATGGAAGATGCTGTTGTGATCCTGCATCTAAGTGCTACATGTAAATTTTGAATGCCACTCTTAAAATGTCTAATTGCTACGCTTTGTGCTTTGGGGGCCTTGACAGTTCTGCTGTCATGCCCTTCCCACGGGAAGTAGATCTCCTAGGCACTCCCACATAGATACCCATGCACCCACCCCTCCCCAAAGAAGAAAGGTCTCCTGGCTAGTTACAACGGGGTTACCATGTTGATTCCCACATCGGAATCAATGTTAGAGCTGGAATTATTCCCCCTGTGTTATACATTGTTGTTGGTGAGAGTCAGGGAAAGAAAGAAAAGGTGTGCTATGAGTGTGTGCGTGTGAGAAAGATGGTGAGTTTTCATATGTTTCTGTTTGCTGCTCCAACTGTTGATGATGCTGGCTGAAGATAAGTCACACGGCCATGAAATCAAATTGCTTTTCAAATAGTCCATTAGAATTTTATGATAGGCATTGCTTTTTTTTGTTGTTGTTGTGCTTGCTTATGCGTATCAAAATGTAAAGTGTTCTTGCAGCATGCATATGTACTTACACACACATGCAGGCCTGCATGCACATATACATGTTGATACATATGCACATACCACACACACGTCCACACACACACACACACACACACACACACACACACACACACACACACACGTGTGCACACACACACACGTGTGCACGCACACACACACTCACTCTCACACACACACATCAAGTGTACTGTAGTTTCTTGTGTATTGTTGTTTACACACTGCCCCTGGTGCCAGTTTGTTGTTTATTTGTTATTTCCTTGTGTATTTGTTGTTTGTGTACCTCATCCCAACATTGCTTTTAGGCTCACTCAGTATAACTTACCCTCACAAGCCAGTGCTCCACAGTGGAGTGCATTTGGCAGGGGGAGAGGATGGCTTCTTTTCATTAGAGAAAAAGATGGTCCTGCAAGAAGATTATGGATGTAGCGATGTCCAGTGTAACTGTATATTGCACAGCAAAATATAATGATACAGACCTTGGGACCCAGCATGTGTCACACACTATGAAGCCTTGACTATTGCTTTCCAACAGATTTAGTTGCTTTCCTGTGTGCCCCCCCCCCCCCCCCCCTTTTTTTTTTTAACAAGAGCTCATCTGAAACAGTGTATGTGCACATTATTTGGCACGACCTTTTGTGGAGTTGTGCATGTGGACGTTCTTAGGTGATATCTCTGGGGCAGTACATGCATACCTTTGTTGGCAAAATCTTTTGGGCAGCGCAAGTGCACCGATGGTAGTATCTTGAGCAGTGTATGCACATCTTTGAGCTGTATATAGGCACTTTCTTTAGTGGTATATCTTCTGGACAAATGCGTTTCTTCAACAAACATCTTGCCTGGGAAAACGAGGATGGCAGACTGCTAAACTGGAACTTTCTTTTGATTGAAAATCTTTTGTTGTTAGTGTTTTTCTCACTTCATTTCATTCAGTTCTCACATTGCTTTTTTTCCCCTTTCAATTTCATAGAAGGCTGAGGTGTAGATACCTGAGGTCACATTTTCTGTTTTCAAATAAAATCTGATTAGTGTCAGTCTGTTGGATATGCATGGATGAAACAGTGCTTGCTTTGTCTCTGTGTATGAGAGGAAGAGAGAGAGAGATGGTGATTTTCATGCATTTGCTAACTGATTTTGATGTGCCAAGATTTTTTTTTTTTTTTTGCACTGCCTTAGCTTTAATGCATGTGGCATTAACCTTGAGATTTTGTGCATTGCTACACTATAGCTGGGTCCATCAGTACGCTGGGACCTATCATTGTCAGGTTGCCATGAAGTCAGTCACTGGAGGAGACACTGCGTTGCTGCCATGTCACTTCAATATTTGCTAGTGCTGTTCTGATTCAGCAACTTGTAACACATGTACAAATCTTGGTAATGATGTACCTATATGTATGTATGAATTGTCGAGTACATTTAGTCATTTCATACAGAAGAAATCAACGGGTGTATCAGTGATCGAACTGAGGATTGTAATAAGATTTGTTCCTGCTGTCACTGTCGTTTATTGCACTGTCTGGGAAGACACATATTGTACTGAAAATGCTGCTCATTCCTATTCCATGGACAGCCTCTTTGAGGATACCCTCTACACTGATCCTCAGTTTTCATAGAACAGTTCATGGAGAGTGCGTCTTCTTTAATACACTGCAGCTGTAGCTCTGGTGAGTCCGATCATGGAGAAAGCACCTTCTTTTGCTCGTGGAGAAACTACCTTCTTTTGATCGTGGAGAAACTACCTTCTTTTGATTGTGGAGAAACTATCTTCTTTTGATTGCGGAGAAACCATCTTCTTTTGACATGCTGCAGCTCTGACATTGCTGGTCTAGTTGTGGAGAAGATGATTTCTTGAAGGGGGTATCTCTGGCGTTTTTTAATCTGATTGTTGTGAGGGCATCATCTTCAACAGACTGTAGGTCTGCACCATTGGTCTGAGGGTGGATATGAAGAGGGCGTTTTGTTTGACTTTCAGACCATGGCTCTGGCACTGCTGACCCTTGTTTACAGACTGCAGTTCTGTTACTACAGGTCTGAATGTTGTGAAGGCACGTTTCTCATCAAATTGTAGCTGTTTCGCTGGATTTTGACATTTTTGAAGGATTGAGTAATTCTCTATTAAACATGTAATATAAACATGTAATATGAAGTAAGTGAATGTATGTCGTTATTACCACCTGCTTTCCAAAATATGTGCTTACAGTTGAGTGCAGTCTGTGTGAAAATGGACAAGCCAAAATTTTGGTGAACATAAGTGGGGGGATTAGTCTTAGCAGCATTATTTGACAAACCCAAATTGGGTTCACCTGACAAGAAACTTTCATTACTTTTAATTTGGGGTGAAATGTATTGAACCGAGTTTCCTTTCACTTTCAAAAGAAAATGTGTCTACTTGTTCCATGAAACAATTTCTTTTTTTCAAATGGCATGTCATTTTTGTGTTCAATCTATTGTGGATGTTAATGTGACTTGATTGGAAGGCTTTTACGTGTGTTTTGTGTTCATGCCTTAATCTGAGGTTGATGTTTTCGTCTTTATCCATCTGCGATGGTCTCGCCTTAATCTTGTCTTAATCCAGATTTGATGCTTTTGTCATTATCTGTGTTGGATGGTCTTGCCTTACTCTGTGATTATATTTGTATGCATACATGCTTGGTTTAATTATTCGAATTTGTATCTTATGTTTATTTTTCAGTTCATGTTTCCAAATTGTCTTTCTGTCTGTGTGATGTTTATTTCAGAAGAACAGTTATGTTTTGTCAACCATGACAGTTACAGTTCACTGATGATAAGACTGTGCCGATGTCCTTTTCTTCTTAAAACATTCCACAATGCATCCGATGTATCTGATCATGGATCAAGAAAGAAGGTCCATGTCTCACCTCACTTTCCCACCCTTTGCCTGTGCTGGAGTCTGCTTTGCTTGCACACGTCACAAACCACTCTCAGGCACCTGAGTCACTTCACATCATGAGAGAATTCTTCAACTGGCTCAGCTGCCCTCTCTAGTAACCATGTTTACCAGTGTTGTTGTCAACTGTTCAGCAAGGGCAGCCCACGGCCTATGCCGCACAGCCACCAGATCAACAGGAAATGGCAAATGCCTTTTATGTGATTGAGGTCTAGTGAAAGGCAAAGATGCTTATCCTCTCTCCAGACTTGATCTATGATTGGACCAAATAATGTCTCATCCCACATGTGCCAGGCAGTTAGGCTGGGAATGAATGTGTGTTTGTAACATACAGCTGATTTTCTTGTGTTGCAAAGGGGAAGGAGTGAACAAATGGACTTTGTCTCGACAAGTGTTTATTTTTTACTTTGAAATTTATTTTTTTTACGTGAAACAAATACTGTGAAATTGCTGTCTGACTGTGATATTAGAAATGGCTTATTGTTTTTACAGTGTCATCTTATGTGTTTGTTTGATGGCTATGTTCTAAAATTTATTTTTCCGAATTGAAATCAATGGCAGATGTTTTTCATGACGTGTGTGTGCGTGTAGCTACGTATGTCTGATAGAATGTATGTCTCATATAGATGAATATACTGTGTCCAAACTTGCCATTTTGCGTTTTGTCGTTTTTCATTTTTTGTGGATCGTTAAGCAGGATGTGATTCTTGATATTTGTTTGTTGGCAGTCTTTTTTTCCTTGTGGCAGAACTGATGTATGGACATTTGTTGTGTATGTATGTTTTTTGGACACAACAAAATGATTTGTGGGAGAGACAAGTGATTCATTTGAATATTTAAGTTGTTTAGTTGTCGTGTTTTTAAAGGGCATAAGTTTGTTTCTTGCCTGAATTTGTTTTTTGTTTGTACAAGATAGACCAATTCCAGAGGAACCAAACTGTGTAAGAATTTGTTTTCTTATGCACCAATTTTGTTTCACAACTGTATGCTTTCATGTTTTAAAAGCCAGTGCAGTCTGAATGTTATCATTTGTATGTTTTGATTGGTTGGTTTTTTTTTGTATGCATCTGTCTCAAAAAGACAGAATAATTGTGCATTTTATTCATTTACCTGTCAGTTTGTTGCTTTTTGTTTTGTTTTATTTTCATTTGCTTACATTTGAAACACTTAAGCTTTTTTTTCAAAACTGATTATGATTTATTTTCTGCACTGAATATTTTTAGTGCAGTGAGGTCTCTCCATAATGATCCATGGAAACTGTATCTTTACACAGAGGGAGTCTTAGTAGAAAGCAAATCTAGCACAGTCAAAGAAAACAAAGTTTCAGGGAGAAAAAAAGAAGACCTCCAAAGTGTCAGGGGGTTTTTTTTGTTTTTTTTTTTTTAAAGTTAATTATAGTAATACAAAGTGATAAATGAAGAATAAGAAAAAAAAATCAAGGGAGGGAATCAGTATTGGGAGTTGAATTTATAACAGACAAGAGTATAAGTTTTCACAATAATGGAACAAGGTGGAGAGGAAACCTTTCTAGGGTGGTCAACCAAAGAGAATTTTGTTATTGTTGAGAAAGTTATATAGCGCCTGTCCTTAGGAAGAGACCATTATCTAAGAGCTTTAAAGTCCATGCTCTCATTTATACAGTGGGCTGCCAACCTGAGTATGGGCAACTGAAGAGCTGCATGCTGGAGCTCTATTCAGTCCTTTCCTTAGTTGAATAAGAATTACTTGTTTTTTTTTCTTTTATTTTTCTACTCATTCTTTTAATTTTTCATGGTGGATGCATTCTCTGTGTGTGCATACAACAACCTTACCAACGGCCCATGTGGCTTTCTCTTCCGAAAGTTGGTGATTAGAATTTGTGTGTGTGCTTGATACTATGTATATGTTCGCATAGGAAATCTCTATTTACAGGCTCATTCAAAATACTTTTTTGGGATGTGGAGTCAGAACCAGTGCTAACTCTAAGGGTAAAATCCCAGTACCAACATAGCCCAGCAGAGATTCAAACCAGCAGCCCCAGAATAACTAGCCTGGGACTCTACCAGCTGAGCTTCTCTGGCCATTGTTTAAAGTTCTCAAACAAACAAAAAAACTTCTGAGAAAGGAGTCTTTTGTGGCAGTTAAAGCTGTTAATGATAAATAACAAAAAAAGCTCTAGACACACATTTAAGAGAGAAAAAAAAACGCTCACACATTAGACAAGGTCTGTAAAAGGAGATTTTTTTTCAGAGGGTCTGTCACAATTCGTTTCATGGCATTGACACCTCTTACTACACACCTCCTCAGTTGACTTTGTTTCCTTTTTTAGAAGACATGCTTTTCTAAGTGTTAGCAGGGGACCAAAAAGTCGTCTTGATTCAGTTCTGTTGTTTTGTTTGCTTGCTCTTCCTGATTGTATGTATACAGGTTTATGTCCGTAGTTTTTTTTTGTTGTTGCTTTTTTTTTTTTTTTTACTTCATTTTTCTTCATTCTGTTCAGTAGGCTAACGTCATTGAAATACCACCTATGGCAAAAAATGTTCTGGTATATACACACTATATATATATATATATATATATATATATATATATATATATATATATAGTGTATATATATATATACACACACACACTCTCACACACACACACACACACACACATTTATGACGTGGAAAAATAGAGTGTGGGCAAAATGTGTTTGACTGGAAAAAGTTGACTGAAACCAGGAATTGCCTTCTTGGGGCGGAAGGTCTGCAAGTCCATGTAAAACAGGATAAAGAACATAGAGCATTTTGTGATAGAGCACATACAAAATCACCATTGTTGTTATTGTGTGATGCCACCTATACATGTGTTGTATTAGTCAGGGGAACCACCCCATGTGAACTAGTCAATCAGATGTGTTGAAAATGCCATCATTCAAAGGTGGACCTAATTTAAGGAAATAGTATTGTTTGAAGTTTAAAGTGAAAGAAAGAAGAGATGTTTTTCTGCAGACAGTATGCAGGGTTAAAGTGGACATTTCTGCTTAACCCTGTTAAAAGATTACTTAAAATGAAGCTGTGTACCTTTTTTTTTTTTAAATAAGAACTATGCTATTAGTGACTGATTGAAGTCTTCTTTTGTATGTCACTGACTAGTGAGAGGTAAACATGAAAGTTTGACCCAGATGTGCAAAAATATATATGGATGGCCAAACTTCACTTGCTCTATATCTAGCCCTTTCTCTTTGAGAGCAAAGTCAATTTATTGTTACCCTTAAAAAAAAAAAAACTGAGCTGGCATGATTTTCAGTCAGATCTGAATATTGAGGTTCTGAAATTAAAAGCAGCTGGCAGAGGTCAAAAGCTAAAAAAAAAAAAAAAAAAAAAAAAAGAAAAGAAAATCAAACTCCGGGTAATTACCCCTTCACTACATTGTCAGAGGCTACATTCAGTTTGGAAAAGTTACACTCAAACATCTTACATCAAAGAAATGTATGAGTGAGTTCTACTGGAAGATATTTCTAATGTTTGAGCTGGCATTCACCTGTTTTTTTCTCTGCCACCGTCCATTTTCATGTGTATGTACTGTGTCAATGATTTCATAATAAAAAAAAAAAAAGAAAAGGCTCTTGAATTTTTGTCAAAGTTTTCGTTTGTTCTTGATATGAAAGGCAAATTCTTAATCCAGCTTTCATGCTTTGATTGTGTACCTTGTGTTCCGAATAATGTCATTCAGCTTGTGTGTGTGAGTCTGTGTGTGTGTGTGTGTGTGTGTGTGTGTGTGTGTGTGTTGACCAAGGGAATGTGGTGACACATTACAGAATAAATTGTACTGCACATTCTCTGCACTCAGAATTGTAATCTGATAAGTAAGAAGTGAAAATGTACATACTGTTGAGAGTAGGCACTACCTGTCTATTCTCCAGTGTCTGTCATCCCATGTGGCTGTTTTATTTTTCATCTGTTTGTGTTACAATAAATTGTTTTTGAATACTTAATTTTTTTTAACACTCCCCCCCCCTCCCCCCCACCTCCCCTCCTGCCACTTTCTTGACTGTCATGACAAACGCTCATCTTGCGCGGAATTCGATGAAGGCAAGTGATGACTTGTTCTCCATTTTCGTTGTCCCGAGTATTGTTTCCCTTGCCTCAAGAAGACCTAAGAAGTTAAAACGCATCATGTGTTTGTCTTGTGATTTGTTTGTTCACATTATTCAGTGGAGTTACAATAATTACTTTTGAATTTGTAATGACAAAACTGACAACAGAGTTATCCTTCTTAATATGTAGAGCATTACACTTCCTGAAAAAGGCATGACGCTGACATATCCTGGGGTGTCTCCAGTGTGTCTAGGCATTTCTTAGATCCAGGTTCTGCTGGGTGAGCGCTGCCCATTTTCTGCACGTCAGTATGTCTTTCAAATTCTCTTCCACTTTGTGAAGAGAGCAAGCTGAGAATTTTGATTGGCTAGTCCGTCTGCTGACTTGACCGGGTGGTGACAACTTGACTCATTTTTGATGATACAATGTTTTTCATCTGTTCCGATGACTGTGCTCAAAACCTACCCAGCCTCAGGGTCTTGCCGTTCTGTCTGCAGCATCAGCATGTTTCAGGACCTCTACAGAGTGTGCTTTCAGAGAAACTTGAAATTATAATGACAACTGTTTCAAGCTGGAATGAGCCTGAAGTTGGGCAGCAATCTCAAATCTCATTCTCAGTGATGAGTATGCTGAGTGGCGACATGTGCTGCCCGGTCGACAGGTTTTCGCCTGTGGAAAGGTGGTGTCTCTTGAAAGTGTTACACCCAAACTGTTTACAACTCGGTGAAATAAAACGTACACACAAGGCTAAGGAAAAGTTTTAAAAAGACAAACGAAGTGATTTGAAAGTGCTATACATAAAGTGTTTACAACTGAGTGAAATAAAACGTACACACGAGGCTAAGGAAAAGCTTTAAAAAGACAACTGAAGTGATTTGAAAGTGTTATGCACAAACTGTTTACAACTTAGTGAAATAAAACGTACACACAAGGCTTAGGAAAAGTTTTAAAAAGACAACTGAAGTGATTTGAAAGTGTTATGCACAAACTGTATACAACTTAGTGAAATAAAAAATGTACACACGAGGCTAAGGAAAGGTTTTAAAAAGACAACCGAAGTGATTTGAAAGCGTTATACCCAAACTGTTTACAACTTGGTGAAATAAAACGTACACATGAGGCAAAGCATCCATCCGTACTGCTCTGAAGTGCCATCTGGAATCTTGTAGCCTTTGGTGTTATTGACAGCATGGCGAGTAATGATGTTTGTGGTCTCGCAGTCCTTAAATGCTGTGGGGCGGAATTTCCTTCTAGTTCTGTTTGCAGGGGTCAGGAATTTCTCTGGCGCCATTGCCTTGATGAGCCCATGGCTGATTTTGTAGAGAGTGGTGAGCTGTTGTTGCTTCCTGAGTTCTTGTAGGGGTGGAAGGCTCAGCTCATGGAGCATCTTGTCGACACAGCCCTCTTCTCTAGACCTGTAGTCTTTTTTGATGAAGCACGCTGCTTGCCGCTGCACTACTCCAGCCGATCAATATCTTTCGTTAGGTATGGATCCCAAACTATTGCGCCGCACTCCAGCGTTGATCAGACAAGAGCGATGTAGGCTAGTCGGCAACATTCCTGTGGGCAGTTCCCTAGGTTACTCTCAGGAATTCAAGCACCGACTCAGCTCTCTTACATATGTTGTTGATGTGGGTTGACCATTTCAGGTCTGAGGAGATGAGGACGCCAAGGTATGGGTTGTGGTTTACATGCTTCAGAACCTCTCCACAGAGCATGTAGAAGTAGGAAGAGGTGGCCTTGATTGGGAGGACGTTGCACTTTTCTGCATTAAACCTCATGCCTCAGTCGTTGGCCCACACTCCTAGTCTGTGGAGGTCTGCTTAATACTTAAATGAGAGATGGTGGCGATGCCCAAATTTGGCCAGCTTAAAATGAGACACCGCACACTCCATGGGGTCTTTTGTTTATCATGTTTAGGACCTTGTACCCACCTACAGCTTCTATGGGGAGCAACTTGTTGAACTGCCACCAGTTCCTTTCCCGCTTCAGGTCAGAGTTCGGGATTACACGAAAGGTCAAGTAGTGACCAAGTTTGAACAGATAAAAATCACCCAGGCTCTGAATTTTTTTTTTTTTTTTTTTTTTTTTTTTTGGAAAAAGATTATTTTTCTCCCCAAATTTGGGGTTAATAAAATAGTTCAATGCCATAGTTCAGCAAAAATAGCAGAATGATGCATGACTTGTGGACTCCTGGTATTTCTAAGCCATGGGTAGGACACTAGGATTTTGGAGTGAAAAGTTCAGCAGACGACAGGAAAATGAAGGGTTATGTGAATCGTGCTTGCATAGAAAAAGGAACAAACATGAGACCTTGAAGTCAGGTATGGTTATGGGCCAGGGCTGGACTGGGCAATACATATGTTTTGGTACTGGCAGATTTTCTGAGAAAAGCCAAGTACAGCTTTGAGAGTCACACAGAATATATAGCGCTTGGGGCCTCAACTGTCAACGTGGACTCGGGCATGTACATACAGATCTCAAACGGTGAAATCTAATCTACACGAACTTTTGAATATGCTACGAAAGGTTATTTTTGCTTGGAAACTACTACTAAAAATTGAGGAAAACGACATTTGCTGCAAATTGGTCTGTGTATGAATTATGTCTGATTAAAAAAAGAAAAATCTGAAAATGTTGCCTAGCAAGGTACAAAATCAATATGAACGTGCTTAACCGTCGTCTGTTTGATTTTCCAGGCTACACCACTGGGGGAAATGGTGTTTGATGCATGTTGAGCAGAAATCCGGGACCAAACAGCTGTATAACCGCGAGTTTGAGAAACTCTGAGACTTTAAGGAAAACAAGTTTCACTGCTCACAGACTCAGCTTTGTGTTGGTACAGAGGCAGGGTGCATTCCCACCCCTTCAACTTGATGCAACGCACCTATTGTCACAATAAACTCGCATTCAGGCAGCCAGCATCAGTCTTGAACCCAAGCAGATAAACTGACAGTGGAAAATATGTGATGCTGAAAGACATTCTCGAAGTTATTGCCTGTACTCCAAATGCCTTTTCTGCTGTAAGAGTGATTAGAGCCGACATATGCAATGCGTTGTCTAACATTACTACCATCATATGATTCTGTGGAGAGGGTCAGGGAGAGAAAGAGATTTTTTTTTTTTAGATTTTTGGGAGAGGTAGGGAGGAGAGCAGACGGAGGGGGAGGGGGGGGGGGGGGGGGGCGGTTGTGTTATTTGACAAAAAAATGAATGAATGATTGTTCAGTTGCACACACATGCGCACGCGTGCGCGCGCGCGCACACACACACACACACACACACACACGCGCGCGCTCGTGCGCACACACGCGCACAAAACACACACACACACACACACACACACACACACACACACGTACGCACGCACGCACTTGTACAGACAGGCAGGAGGGTCATTGCTGAAATCATCTTGATTTTTCTTTGGTTGGTGGGCACATGTGATCCTGAAGCACATGGTGGCATGCTTCCCCCTCCACTTGATGCTGTCCGCCACGCAGCTGTTGACTGTTTTTTTTTAACAAGCGAAGCCGTGAGCCCCTCTTCCGACTGCGGGCAATATTATCGGGCATTTCGATGTATTCACTCTCATAGCGTTTCTTTCCTTGCTCAAAAGTCAAGAAACCTTTCTTGTCCAGCACTGAGAGGCAGCCCTAAATATTCAAACTTTTTAAATGGCGCTATTCCATTCAAGGCTGTATGTAGCTAATATTTGCTTTGTGTCCCCTTGTTGACGGGTTTTGGTGTGTGTGTGTGTGTGTGTGTGTTTTTTTTTTTTTTTTGTACGAAAAAAGGGAGGTCTGGCAGCCCGAAACATATCATGTCATCACCCTGGCAATGACTTTTGACCCCTTTTTTCTCTCGTGACTTGACGTGTTACTCTCCTATCTTGCCTTCCGTCCTCTCTCCCTCCTTACAGCTGATCACCCATCGACAGCCTTCACTGCCTCTCCTCATGACTGCCTGTACCTCGTGAAAATAGCTGGACGGGGGAGAGGGGGGTGTGTGTGTGTGTGTGTGGGGGGGGGGGGGAGGGGCTGTGGAAAATGAATTACCAGCTAAATGCAAATACATCAGAGATGGTGTAGTAAGCAATGAACATTTCTGTCAAATTCTGGTGTCGGTGCTGCTGAGAGAGAGACTGTGCACATGAGAGAGAGAGAGAGAGAGAGAGACGGAGTCAGAGACAGAACAGAGACAGAGTGAAAGGGGGGCGGGAGGTGGAGTGGGCAGAAAGTGGGGGAGGGGGAAAGGGAGGGGAAAACGGTTAAGATTACATAAGAAAGAGGAAGGGGAGGAGATAAGAGGGGGAGAGGTGGTAGTGTGGAGAAGGGGAATGCATGGGAGATAAAAAACTTCATATGCTGAAATCACAAGACACCCTCTTTCGTTCTTCTTCTCCAGCAGAGTGGAATGACAAATCCTTTCCTTGAGGTGCATTTTGACAACAGCTTCAGCATGGACTGAAATTCACTTTATCCTGAACACCTGCTTCAAGTTTAGTTCAGGTTTTAGTGCGAAAGTTTTCTTTTCAGGACAAGGGAAATATAGAAAAAAATCAAAATACATTAAAACTAACTTTAGGATGGTAAATGTATCGAGGAAGTCAGACGTATGTCTGCCTTAGTCCATGCCAAACATCAAATGGATGGAGTAAATCATTCACAACATAGAAGCTTGTTAATCCGGGCTAGCCCTGGCATCATCAAGGGAGACAAATATGCAGATCCTAAGAAACGGTTATATTGCAAAAGGTTCATTTCTCAAAAGGCACGCAGGCGATCGACCATATTTTCCAAATTCCAGCATGAACGCACACAGTATGTAAGAACAAGAGATGGTGGATCACCTGTGATATAATATGCATGTGCGCCTGTGTGTATGTCTGTGAGCAAGCAGGAAAGTATAGAAGCTGGAGTGTGTGTGTGTGTGTGTGTTATGTGTGCATGTCCCTGGAGCAGTAAGGAATAGAAATGTCTTGAATATGTCTTATCTTAATGATTTTTAATGATCTCTCTCTCTCTCTCTCTCTCTCTCTCTCTCTCTCTCTCTCTCTCTCTCTCTCTCTCTCTCACGCGTGCGGGCACGCATGTATGTATATATGATTATGTGTGGCTGAGGGCATGTTTTATTTGCACTACAAGAAAAGAAAAAAAAAAGGAGAAAGAATGAATTAAATCCCCCATTTTTTTGTGATACACGCATGTTTTATTGTTTGGAAGTAATTTTAATTTTCAGTGTCATGTTTGTAACTATAAATATGTATGTCCCTAACTTTTAGGGCAACAGTCACGAATGTAATTTCTCTTTTAACAAGAGATAATGAAGTTTTCTGAATCTGAATCTGAACTTTTGAGTCACGGTTGACACATTTTTTCTGCCGATCTGGACCACATCTGTGTCCATGAAATTTTTGGCAAATGCATGACAACAACATGGAGACCCTTATTTTAAGGGTAGGTTCTTTCAAAAAAAATGTTTTAAAATTCTACTGCACGGAAACTCCGTCTTCTTAATAGCTGTGCTTCAGTTGTGTATTGAAATATGCTACAAACGGTAAAAAGCAATGTCTCTACTTTTCCGTTCAGTGTGTTTTTATTTGTTGTTTGAAATGTGGCAGCCTTATGTATTTCATTTTGTGTTATACAGATAGGACAAAGAATGATTTTCAGCATGTCTGGTCAAACCTATGCGCTTTAGGCTTGTGTACATATGTATCTGAAGGGCGAAAATCCACATGAAGTCTTGAATATGCTTCAAAAGGTATTTTCACATGGAAACTACTCATAAAAATTGAGGGAAAAGATATTTGCAGCATTTTAGTCTGTGTGTGATTTATGTCTGATTAAAGAAAAAAAAAAAAAAAAATGTTTTCTAGTAACGTGGGAAATCAAGATGCACGTGCTTGACCATCATTTTGTTGGATTCTCCAGTTACACCATTGGGGGAAATTGTGTTTGCTGCATGTTGGACAGAAATCCGGAACCGAATGGCAGTATAACCGTGCGTTTGAGCAACTCTGAGATTAAAAACAACAAACAAAAAAAACAAACCAACCAGGAGGCAGGGATATAATTGGGAAATGGTGTTCGCTACATGTTGAACAGAAATTCGGAACCAAATGCCTGTATAACCGTGAGTTTGATATACTCGGGAACTTTTTTCTAAGTTTTTTGTTTGTTGGTAATTGGTTTGTTTTTTTTCCAATGACGATTTAATCGAATGCGGCAAACTCATAGTGGAGACATGGGAGATAATTTGGCCCCGGCGATTCGACGAACGTGACAAATTAAACTACCGCCTTTGGAAGAAATAAATTTGAGAAAGTATCGCAGTACTGATATAAGATTACTGTAGAAGATTTGATATTTTATTAATTAGAACTTAATTAAATATACAAATAGCACATTTATTTTGAATGAATTTTTTCATTTGTATCTAGCGACAGAAAACATTGTAAGAATAAGAACAGTGGTTATTATAAACGAGCTGTATTAAGTTTCCGCAAAGTAACTGATTTCCAGGAAATACCTGAAACGATCATTTAATTTAAAATGTCAGATGAAGGAAAGGTTATAATTCTTGAGTAGACAGAAGATCCTGTCTAAACGTATAAGTCCAGTAGTAGGTCTAATACAACAAATGTACTGGAATAGGCCTATACAATTAGGCTCTATCGTCTTCTTCTTCTGCGTAAAGTCTCCACCATCAACCAGATGATCATTAGACTATAAAACAGGGGATCTGCTTTAAAAACAACAACAACAACAACAACAACAACAAACTATTCTGTTTCCTATTTTAAGCACGAGATTACTCACATTATATACCACAAATTTACCCCCCCCCCCCCCCCCCCCCCCCCCCCCCCCCCCCCCCCACATCTTACCCCCCCCTACCCCCCTTACCCCCCAAAGTTACCCCCCCCCCCCCCCCCCCCCCCCCCCCCCCCGCAATCTTACCTACTCACTAGCCTACACACACACACACACACACACGCAGGTAAAAACTAAGTGCGGAGCTGCCAGCAGGCTACCACGGTCGCTTTTCATCCATTACAATGGACAAGCTGACTCCAGGTTGCAGTAGGCAACTCAGGCCCGCAACATCCTTCCACTCATCATCATTCACACAACAAGACAGATATATGAAGAGTCTACAGGTGATAGCCTACAGAAGAAGTCTACAGGTATAGCCTATGTTTTGCCTAAGCATTGGAGGTTATGAATCCACAAGAATTTTACGATTTGTATGTATAAGTAAATGCTGGTAATATATATCACTTTTTCGAGTCTGTGACTCTCTGAGTAGTAAAACTTCTACATGATTTCACATCTATTCTCACCCGGAGAAATCACACAAGATGCACCAGCAGCAATGTCGCGCAGGACGGTTAGATCGCGCGATTCCCCAACGCGCCGGTGGTCATGGCATTGTAGCAAGCTTACGAACAGAGACAATATTTTGATTTCGGTGAATTTATGTTATTTTAACGTGTATTTGTTGAGTTGCCAAGTCCAAACCCGGTAACAAGGCCACATTTTGTAGACGGGTTAACGGCAATCAAACTCAATGTCAAAATTTGGGAAGAGAGGGGGTTAGTTACCGCCAAGCACACAGACAGAGCACAGGACTAGATACAATGTATTTCGACCTCTTGGGTCTTCTTCAGGTGAAAACAAATAAACTGTTTTGAAACTGAATGTCAAAAACCACCTGCTGCACGAAGATGTCAACGGTCGAAAATCGGTGATTTGACATTTTCAGCGATAAAGATCACGCTTTCTTTCAAATTATCATCGCTTTTAAAGTTTTTACGCACAGGCAGCATTACCTGTAATTATTGTAACAAGTGCTTAAAGATAATTTAAACCGAGCAGAAGAGCAATTACGAACTAATTTCTTAGTAAATATACAACTAATGTAAGCTAGATAAAGATGAAGCCTATGTTGTTAAACATAAGCATGCAAAGCTATGCAGGACTTAATTCTTTTAAAGTGATTGGGGCATTTCTATAATGATCTTGTGAGGAATGAGGATTTTCATGTGCACCATCTATATCAACGCCTGCTGTTCTCTGTACGTCCATTTTCTTCAGTCGGCTTTTTTCAGAGCTAATATTTGAAGAAAAAAAATCTTTGAAAGCTTCATTTTAAAAAAAAAAATTACATTGTAAAAAGAAACTGTATTAGTTCCGCCAGACGATACAGACAAACAGATTACAGGGCAAAACACAATGCATTTCGACCTCTTGGATCTTCGGGGGAAAAAAAAACAAGCAAGATTTAGGACAAAGAAAACGAAGAACGACTAACCACCTATCTTCTTCTCATATTCGGCGCAATTTTTTTTTTCTTTTGCGCTGAATATGAGAAGATAAGTGGTTGCTCGTTTTTGCGCCAAATATGAGAAGATAGTGGTTGCTCGTTTTTGCGCCAAATATGAGAAGATAAGTGGTTGCTCGTTTTTTTTGCGCCAAATATGAGAAGATAAGTGGTTGCTCGTTCTTTGTTTTCATTGTCCTAAATGTTGTTTGTTTTTGCCCGAAGAAGACCCGAGAGGTGGAAATGCATTGTGCTATGTGATGTAATCTGTTTGTCTGTATCGTATGGTGGAACTATATACCGTTTCTTTTTGCTTCATTTTCCGCCCTCAGTCCCCTCGTTTTGAAACTGTTTTTTTTTTTTTTTAAAGTAATTATTCTAAATTGTTTAACTAAGCTGAAGAGTGTGTGCAGGTGTATACCATTCTTCATGATTTAACTTTTTCCCCCAGACGTCTTCAAGATCCTTATAATTCGATACTTTTAGTTTTTTTTCTAGAAGGATGACCAGTGTTGTTGTCGTGGTGGTTATTGGTTGGTTGGTTGTTAAACTGTCGTTTAGTTTCTGCTTCTGTTTGCACCCTGTTGCTCTTGTTTTGTTTGTTTTTGTTTTGTGTGTGTTTTTTTTGTTTCGATAAGACTTTCGATGATCTTTCTCTTAGGTATGCTTTCTACTTCATCATTTTCTCGTCTTTTGCTTTCTGACAAACGTCATTCCGTTAGATATTACCAACAAGCTTACAAGAAGGCACTGGCTGACACTTTGGGACTGACTCATTAGCAGCTGATAAAAAAAAAAAAAGCATTTGTAAAGTCTGGATATAAACTGCCAATGTCCTGCTTGTTTGTTACACACAGCTGGATTTCCATCAGATGTTTCTAAATTTGTTCCTATCGACTTTTTTTTCCTGTTGTAGTTTTACCTGGGAACTGTCCTGATGGATCTGTTGACACAGACTTGTGAACTTTTAGACTAATTATAACGGGTATATGGTCACTGAAAGAGTACCAACGATATACTGGCGCTAATTCAGGTCACATTAACGTTAACTCGATGGCCGTCGCTCTATGAACTGGTGTCTGGTTTAAAGATTATTCATCATTTATTAAGAAGAAAAAAAAAAAAAACGGTGAATGAGCGTTAAAATCATCTGCAACAATGTTTTCGTCGTCTGTATTAGTCTGCAGGGTGCGTATCCGTTCGGTGTTCCGATCTCTTGGCCCATGAGACAGACACACTGAAACTACAGTCCAGAACGAGGAGCGAAAACGGAGCAGTGACAGCACAGTAACTTGAGTTTGATACACCAGATAGGGCAGGAATGGAGCAGCAGAAAGTTCTGTGACCCTTCGCATTCGGAGATTACTGTATTAAGTCGTAGGCCTATCAGCCTTCTGATAGATCGGTGGATAATAAGAGTGATCTACCTTTGGAGTTTTTTTTTTTTTTTTCTTTGATAAGTGACTGGATGTTCAAGATCATAATCATTGCATTCTGCAGTTTCCTGTATGAAATGATCTGATCTGTTGCAAACGAACGAGCGTTCCACCGGAATATTTCAAAACTTGGGTGTTCAATGATATGTAAGAAAAAAAAAAAGTAGCAGTTGTATTAACACAAACATCAACAAAATGACGACGCTGGAAAGAAAGGAAGTATGGAATAAAGGTGACGAGACTGCAGCAACAAACACGGACAAGTTTTTCAGTGCTAAGTTACACAGTTCAATGTAAACGACAACAGAGAAACTCTAAGTAAGAATTAAACTGTAAAAAAAAAAAAAAAAAAAAAAAAAAGACATCAAAAAGTAAAAACAAAAAACTGTACAAAATAAGATCATGAAACAGCAATTACAAGATTGAGCCAACTGGGCTTAACGTAAGAATTCGTACAAAATTTAAAGAGACATGGTATCCTGGAATATGCACTTTGAAGCATCCTTTCTAAATTCTGACAAATCGGAATCAAAGTAGGGGCAAAAGTATAGAACGTGTGTTGTTGTACAATTATCAAGGGCGCCGCAAGCACATCGAATATTCTTGACATATTTTGTTCTGAATGCATTTATTTCAACCGAAATAATAAGGAGAGAAGTTGTTTACTGTGTCTTGTATATAATCCTATGTTTGTATTACGGTTTACTGGATTTACTGAGGTAGCCCTTTTTAAAAGATTACTTGCTCGAGAGTTCGTACAACAAAGTATAGAAGAGTCGGGTTTGTGTATTCGGGGGAAGAGAACACTTTCTTTGTAGTATTCCTCAAATTTTTCAAAAGGAGGCTCTTTGTAAAAGAGAATATCCTTCGTGTAAGCTCAAGGGAATATGAATAGTAGCCGTATTGTCAGAATTGTTTGCACCTGCTCGAGCAATCCTGTCAGCCCATTCATTTCCGGATATGAAGCAATGGGAAGGAACCCAACAAAAATTAACTGTTATACCTCTTGACATGAGGTTGTGAATAAGTACTTTAATTTCAGATATGATTTCAGCACGATTTTTTGAATGTGAGTGTTGTTGTTGTTGAGAGAGAGAGAGAGAGAGAGAGAGAGGAGAGAGAGGACAGAGAGAGAGAGAGAGAGAGAGAGAGAGGCTGAGCTGAGATGTAGCTGCTTTCAAAGTGAGATAAATGTAGGCGGAAACTGAAACAAACTTAAAACAAAAACACCACGCGTTTCGACCTCTTTGATCGTCTTTAAGCAAGAGGTACAACACTCTCACGACAATGAAAACGAATCACGTACAGTCACTCACTCACCTACTCAACCTGTGCGCAAAATTTGGAGCGGATTATTGACTTCGTGCCTCGTTTTCCTTGTCTTGAACGTTGTTTGTCTTGCCCGAGGAAGGACCAAAAGAAGTCGAAACGCGTAGTGTTTGTTTTGTAATTAATTTGTTTCTATCGTCCGGCGGTGCGGTAGTTCTTTTAATTTGAATTATAAGTGTTGAGAGAGAGAGAGAGAGAGAGAGAGAGAGAGAGAGAGAGAGAGAGAGAGAGAGAGAGAGAGATGAACTGAATGAACTGAACTGAACTGAGCTGCACTGCACTGCACTGCACTGCACTGCACTGCACTGCACTGCACTGAACTGAACTGAGCTGCACTGCACTGCACTGCACTGCACTGCACTGCACTGAGCTGCACTGCACTGCACTGCACTGCACTGCACTGCACTGCACTGCACTGCACTGAAGTGAACTGAATTGAGCTGCACTGCACTGCACTGCACTGAACTGAACTGAAGTGAACTGAATTGAGCTGCACTGCACTGCACTGCACTGCACTGAACTGAACTGAAGTGAACTGTCATACATTTCTTGAAGAGCCGCTTCAGTTACTGCACTGACGAATGTTTTGC
>JADBJO010001513.1:345000-350000 GCA_016801955.1 Conus betulinus
ACCCCATCCCCCCCCCCCCCCCCCCCCTTTTTTTTTTTTTTTTTAACCACCTTGGGTAACTTTCTCCTTCCTGCTTGAAAACACCCTTAACCCCGAGGGGTTGTTGGCCTGCGTTTGTTTTCCCCCCCCCCCCACTATTAGATTGTTCGTCTGTGTATTTGTCTGACTTTATTCAAGTTCTTCTTCTTCTTCCTCGTTCGCCATCCCGTTAGATGAGTAGCCCGGTGTTCTCGATGAAGGCTGTCGTCCGTCGCAGTTCCTCCAGGGTGCCGTACAACTTGGCTTTCACTGCTGTCGGTGTTGGCCAGTACTTTCTCCTGGATGCAGCATACGTCGTGCAGACTTGAAGGATGTGGTCGGTTGATTCAAGTTTAAAAGGCTGTGCCAGTCTTGAATAAAAGTTACTCTGTGTTAGGTTTTCTTCTGGGAGCAAGAGTTACCCTACTTGTTTATTGTTCACCCTTAACCCACTCTTTCCATCCCTCCCTCCCCATCTTGGTTTCGCCTTTGGGCACTCCTCTCCAGTGTTGAATGATCTCCTGTCCCCCTCGCCACCCACATTCTCATTTCCCCACACCCCACCCTCCCCTCACCCCCTGCAACCTAACCGACATTTTAGCCTCCCGACACCCCACCTCGCCTTCCTT
Organism: Conus betulinus; assembly: GCA_016801955.1. Classification (NCBI taxonomy): domain Eukaryota; kingdom Metazoa; phylum Mollusca; class Gastropoda; order Neogastropoda; family Conidae; genus Conus; species Conus betulinus. Next base: position 345,648 of record JADBJO010001513.1, read on the forward strand.
TCAACAAATGACTGATGTTCCCATCCTGCATGCGAGCAACATCCCCACCCCAACCCCTACCCCCACCCCCACCCCCATCCCACCTCACCCCTCCTCCCTTCATTCTCTATCTCTCTCATCCTCCATCTCCCTCGTTCCCTCTTTTTGCCCTGTTTTCATCTCCTGCTGTGTTTATTCTCTTCCAGAAATGAATCTTTTGAAAAACAAACTTGGAAGTTAATAGGGAGAAACTTTAGTTCGAAATGGAGTAGCGAACGTCCTATTGCAGAAACTTTTCTTTTGGTTATTCTTGTGCAGATGTGACTGGACCAAAATGACCATGCCAGATCTCCTCACGACAGCTATAAACAGAAGAGCCTGGAAAGAAAACGGCGGCTGCCTCATCACGTCCCCCCCCCCCCCCCCCCCCCCCAACGACCCCAGCGGTCAGGGGAATGACTGACTGACTGACTGACTGACTGTGCAGATATGGATCCCGGCTGCGCCAAAACACATTTCGGACAGCAGAAGGGAATCCTGGAGTTATATAACCTGGATGCAGACAGGGCCTCCTCTGAAGGTCTTACGGCATTTCTCATCCTGCTTTGCAGAGGCTACAGAGGTGCCCAGCTCTTCCAGCCAGAGGTCAGCTTAAAAGAAGACTGAGGACCTCGACCAGCTCGCACCTCGGGAAGAATACCAACCACTCTGCCCACATCGACATTGGAGAGACCGAACTGAAAACAGTCCATCAGCCCACCCACCTGGGGTGGATGAACTCATCAGACGTCAAGATCGACAGGAACATGGACAACAGACCGGCAAAAGGCGAACAGAGCTTTTTGGCAGATTGTACGAACGAATGTGTAGCAACAAGCATCTTAAGAAGGGCACTGCTCAGGCACCCTGATGTGAGTCAAAACAGCCATTGTACTTAGCATCCTCCTGTGTGGTTCTGAGTCCTGGGTCATCTACTGTCACCACCTGAAACTCCTTGACCACTTCCACCAGTGCTGCCTCTGCATCATCCCCCCCCCCCCACACACACACACACACACACATGCATGCACGCACGCACGCACGCACGCACATACACACACACGCACGCACGCACGCACGCACACACACACACACACACACACACTTTCCCTCCTCTCTCTCTCTCTCTCTCTCTCTCTCTCTCTGCCTCCCTACCTCTCTCTCTCTCTCTCGCTCTCTCTCTATCACTCGCCCACACACTCACACACACACACACACACACACACACACACACACACACACACACACACACACACACACACACACACACACACACACACACACACACACACACACACACACACACACACACACACACACACACACACACACACACACACACACACACACACACACACACACAACACACACACACACACACTTTCCCTCTCTCTCTCTCTCTCTCTTTCTCTCTCTCAGTCTCTGCCTCCCTACCTCTCTCTCTCTCTCTCTCTCTCGCTCTCTCTCTATCACTCGCCCACCCACTCCCACACACACACACACACACACACACACACACACACACACACACACACACACACACACACACACACACACACACACACACACACACACACACACACACACACACACACACACACACACGCGCGCGCGCGCGCGCGCGCACACGCACGCGCACAATACATAGTACATGGTATTCACAAAGTGAGAACGAAAGGAAGATGTCACAAACCACCGCTTCAGCAACCATACTCTGAGGAAGACTGACAGTGATGGAATTAAAGAGGCAGTCGTTTTGAAGTGCCCCCCCCCCCCCCCCCTCGGAATTCTTATACGTAAAAAGAGGATCAGTTTGAAAACAAGGAGAAAAGAGTTGACCAGCTTAGGCTTGGAGGATGAGAGAGAGAGAGAGAGAGAGAGAGAGAGAGAGAGTCAGTGACTCAAAGACTTAAAAGATTCAAAATGTTTATTCATATAAAGGCCCAGGCCCCTTACTGAAGAGGGGTGAACATGTAACTAAAGAGGAGAAAAAGAACCCAATGACATAACACAAGTAAAAGCATCAATAACCAATAATAGCATTCTTCTTGGTGAAGATTGGAATAATTATGTAACATTCTACGAAGTCACAATTTGCAATCTGTTGAGCGCTTGGTAAATATACATGGCCATTTTTTTTTTAATGTAGTCTCCTATTTAGTTGAGATAAGAAGAGTTAACATGAAAATACATCGAACCTTGTGGCGTTTTAGAGAGAGAGAGAGAGAGAGAGAGAGAGAGTTTTCATGCATTTGCTAATGTCATGCAGGAAAAAAAACCGCTGCTTGAGCGGTTTGTTCGCTCACACACGTGCAGCAGCGAGCACACGGTATGCATTTACATATTCATGTATGCATTGATCGACATACACTATGAACAGCATCAGCTTATTTCAAAAAGCAGCCGCGCGACTTGCGAACGGCTGCAAACCCTTTGGGGAATGTGGGTGTAGATGAACTGAAGGCCGGTAAACACTGCACATAGAAAGCTGGAGAGTGACTGTGTGAAAAGCACTGACAGACAAGACGAAGTCAGTGAAGTAGACTTTTTAAAAGTTTTGATAATGACTGGTGAATGGATGTGAAGGATGTAAACGATTTTCTTCGGAAAGTGTCTGTGCCGAAAAGCTATGGTGGAAGTGATTTACAAGGTTGATGTGAAAACGACGAAGGCATGCAACCTACAGGTTAGTTACGGGTACAGGGAAGATGTGAAAACGACGAAGGCGTGCACTATACAGGTCAGTACGGGTACAGGGAATGGGAGTTTTTGTGGGATTTATGTCATCGTTAGAATAAAAAAAATTTGTATTGCTCATCCACATTTTTTGTTTGTTTATTGTTGTTGTTGTTGTTGTTGCTGCTGCTGTCGTTGTTGTTGTTGTTGTTTGTCTGAACATTTAGTGCAGAAATGGGAACCTGAGTTTTTGTAGCGATTTTATGCTATCGTTAGAACAAAAACTTTGTGTTGCTCATCCAGATTTTTTTGTTTGTTTAGTTTGCTGCTGTTGTTGTTGTTGTTGTTGTTGTTTGTCTGTCTGAACATTCATGTCCTTCGTATGAACATTTTGAAACACGGTTTTTTGGAATCAGGATATATTATTCCTCATGATGACATGTTCTTCGACATGAACCGTCATGGACTTATTGCTTTCTGCGTTGATGTCATGAAATGAACGTAATTATGATGATTTTAAGTCGTTTGATATTCAAGAAAATATTGATTACGCTTGACGGTGTGAATGATGGGAAAGTGTTAACGAAAGTATTACCTAGATGTGTATATGGAAGCCTAAACAGTAGTTCAGGGGAGGGGGTGTGTGTGTGAAAACTATTCACTGAAATGCTCATGTTTGATAAGGTAGTCTACTGAAATAAGGTGTGTGGAGTAACTTGAATCATCCCAATGTTCACTGAGATGTAATGTGGTCGGGAGAGTTAAAAAAAAAAGATGCAACGCATACGCAACACGTTTGTATGCAAAGGTGAAGAAAAAGGAGACTTGATAACAATCCTTCCGATCAAATAAAAGTTCCCCCCCCCCCCCCCCCTTATGATTAGGCATTTATTAGTGACATTAGTGCATCAAAGATTGTCTGTATGGATGCCGTGGCTTTATTTTCGTGCTGTATCAATTGTATCATTCCAAAGAAAAGCTGAGCCGCAAATAACGCATGTTTGCAAACGAAACAAAGGTAATAAGCCTCCTCTGAAAAAGTAGAAAGATCGCGCGGCAGCTTGAGTGGATAGCTGTGGTGGCTGCTGTAGAAGCCTACGAATCATACGAAAAGTGTATTGCAAACGGATGGAGGATAATAACTGAAGGTAAGGAAGGATGACACATGAAACGGCTAAACACTAATGGTGGATGAACAAGTTTAGCCTTCATCCGAATCATACGAAAGGTGTATTGCAAACGGATGGAGGATAATAAACTGAAGGTAAGGAAGGATGACAACATGAAACGGCTAAACACTAATGGTGGATGAACAAGTTTAGCCTTCAGATTCATTAGAAAAAAAAAAGTGTCATTTGCGCGTGAAATGCTTGTGCATATAATTCAGACAAGTGTTAGTTAACAGTTTAAGAGACACCCCCCAAAAAAAAAAAAAAAATAATAATAATAATAATAAAAAAAAAAAAAAAAAAAATAAATTGAATAAATAAATAGTGCAAAGGTAAGAAGAAGAACTCGCACAGAATATGACAAGCAAATCACGGAAGAAGCCGGCGGAAGACTCGATGAAATTAAGAGGATGTACACGCTGAAAAGACAGAATGACACGATGGCAGTTAAACATGTAGAAAAAGCTTAGACCCTGAAAGGAATGTTATT
>JADBJO010001513.1:355000-418616 GCA_016801955.1 Conus betulinus
AGGTTTTTTTTTTTTGTTTGTTTGTTTGTTTCATGAATGTAAACTAGTAGACCTGTGGATCTGTGAAGCACAGGATCTTTGCGAATGTCATAGCAAGGAATCATAACATTATTGTCGGGAACAATACTTGAGTGTTTCGATTCAGACATGAAATCGTCGGTCTGCGTCTAGTAATATTGAAGACGCCTCATGCAATTTGTTTCGAACGCTGTCAGTATTTAGATGACCAATACAGAGTGCAGGTTTTCGTGGCCATACTGACAATGACTTTGTGCTGATGATATTAAGGAAAACAGAGAGAGAGAGAGAGAGAGAGAGAGAGAGAGAGAGAGAGAGAGAGAGAGAGAGAGAGAGATTGATATAATCTTTATTTTCCAAGGGTAACAGATAAGCAAATTATGCTTTTTTACATCCGGCCCTTTTTCGGACTTCCATCCTATCTCAAAAAGATGTTCACGATCTTGCTTCGTGACATTGAGAGAGAGAGAGAGAGAGAGAGAGAGAGAGAGAGAGAGAGAGAGAGAGAGAGAGAGAGAGAGAGAGAGAGAGTGAGAGAGAGAGAGAGAGAGTGATGATGATGATGATGATGATGATGATGATGTTAACAGCCTGACAATCCTTATTTCCACGGGTAACAGATCAGCAAGTGTTTTAATTTCCCCATCCGGCTTTTGCCGTCCCCATGGGGGAGGGAGTGTGAGCATGATTAGCAAGCTAAAACTAAAAAAACTTCTCTTAATATAGCTCACTGATACACAGAGTGGGTCACCACTGTTAATTAACCCTAATCCACAGAAAATGAAAGCAGATAGTGGCGCCACTGGAAAACGGGCCAAAAAATACAAACCAGCACACACAAAACAAAGTGGAAAGCAACACAGTTTTTACGTACAATAGAAAACAGACAAATAAATGTTAGACAGATGTGCCTTTTTTCGGACAGTACTAAAAAAATGCACAAAACAATGCTCCCCCTGATACTGCAGTTATCTGAAGAAGACATATTCGTCGAACATTCAGTACTTTTGTTAGGCTATCTTACATAACATCTGCATTGCTTTACACTTTGTGTGTGTGTGTGTGTGTGTGTGTGTGTGTGTGTGTGTGTTTGCTTTTTTGTGTCCGAAGACTTGAATTTCAGACCGAAAAAGGAAAAGGGAAAAACAAACAAACACCACCACCACCACCACAACAACACACACCACAATAAAACAAAGCAAAATAATTGCATAGACAAAATGAAATATAAACTGTTTTGTCCGATGGCATTATGTTGTTAAGCTATGATTATACGCTATTGTCTTGGTAACTGAAAGAATAACAAAGCAGTGCGCATCATGGTGTACTTGCCTACCTACTTACACAGAGATAAAGGGGGGGTAAAGGGTTGGTACTTTGTTCATCCTCTCTTCGTGCATGTGTAGGTGTGGCAATTGACCTATTTCTCCTCATCGATATCTTCTCCTCCCTCCCCTTCCCCCCCCCTCCCCCCTCATCCTGCGGACAACCCCTCCTCTCAGTCAGGAACGTTATAGCACCCTCCTGTCAATCAAAACCTGAAACTATTTTTAGGGTTCCTCACAGCCGAACAGCCAATCACCCACAATGCATTTTACCGGAAAAAGACAGCGACTGTGAAGGGTTTTCCGTGTATCGGCAAGCTACAGTCTAGTCATTTTTGCGTGACTGCAGGCTTGTTCCATGGTGAGTTGGATTATATATTGGATATATAGAAGACTGTTGAACAAGTGTATGTACAATTGATTGAAATAGCAAGGAGAAGAAGGTTACATATTACTCCTGTAATTTCCCGTAGATGGCTAGGTTGCTCCTTAGTCACTCTCCTGTTTAGAAAACTAACGACAAAAGCATGATACATGCACTGTACAGTACCACCAGTAAACGTGTGGCCCGCGATGAAATCTCGCTGCTGTTCTCATGTTAACAGTTTGGTCATGATCCATCATATGAAATTGCTCGTGTAAATAAAGATATTACCAAAAATGGTTTATTCATGGTATGGTAAGGGCACAATGATATATAATCATGCCGAAACAATCTAGGGATAACTTTGTGATACTGTATCACCGAGTGACTAATAACTTGTCGATGATGGTGAGGTTACCCGCATATGAGCGTGAGGATAAATTGTTCCCAGTACAGAATCTGAAAGGAGTCAGGCTGATTGACAGACATCAGCATGCTCAGTCAGTGTTTCGGATCCATCTTGGAGCAAGCAGTGTTCAGATGTGTTTCAAGCAAACTAGGCCTAGTGAATATTCATATCTGCAGTAGGAATTCCAGGGGTAGGGAATAAATTGAACAGATGATACGTTGAAAAAAAAAGAAAAGAAAATTTAGTACTGAATGTTTCACCAGTCCCACCCTTCTATCTCATCCATAGGAGCGTGACTTAGGAACCATTCAGTTTCAATGGGAGTATACTCTCATGTACAGGGCACGGTCATTTCAGTGCTTTATAAGGAGCCATGGCCAAGTTTTTTCTCTAAAAAACAAGTTTTGTGTGCATTGAGTACTCTTCATGATAATGATTGTTTTGACGCATTGCTTCTCTGTTCTCAAGCTTTTGTTCACACAGTCTTGCTCGAGGATAGTGTTTGGTGAGCTAGTTTCAGTGAAGAGATTGACAAAATTAGCAGCAGTGCCCATGTATCACTACCTTTTTACCAGTCACAGTGAACCATCAAAGTTGAAAAGTCATCAATCCAAATCAACACAGAAAACAGTGCTTTTGATGAAAAGTCCGAAAAGGCAAAAGAAATGGAATGAGAGTATGTTTTATATGTGTGTGTGTGTATATATATTAAAAATAGGATGGTAAAAGGAAGTTTTAAAATCGACAGGTCTGTTTCGAGCGCTGGCTCTCCTCAGGATGGTTTTGGGTTGTCTACTGCCGGTGTTATATGGCCCAATGTCACTGTTTACACGTGCGGGTTGGCTGCACGTGTTGTTTCAGGATGGTTTTGGGTTGTCTACTGCTGGTGTTATATGGCCCAATGTCACTGTTTACACATGCGGGTTGGCTGTTGTTAACAACACGTGCAGCCAACCCTCATGTGTAAACAGTGACATTGGGCCATATAACACCAGCAGTAGACAACCCAAAACTATCCTGAGGAGAGCCAGCGCTCGAAACAGACCTGTTGATTTTAAAACTTCCTTTTACCATCCTATTTTTAACAGATGTTGCTCCCCAAGGGGTCGAGCATTTTAAGAATTTTATTAGGCATTTTAGTGATATTCTCTCTCTCTCTCTCTCTCTCTCTCTCTATATATATATATATATAAGTATGGAAGAAAAAGATTGGTTTTGATAAGGACTCACAGATTTCACAGAGTTTTTGATTGCAAGTTCTAAGGACCCCTGGTTGTGAAAACTATAAGTACACATTGATTAATGAAAAACAAATCTTTTCACTTTTAGTGGTGAATAGTGATGGCCTGATGTCAAAATGACCATGGGCATCAGCCTGCTGTAGTACATGGGATTTTCCATTTCCAATTAGCTCAGACTAGAAGTTTTCAAGCGCAAAAAGATTCTCAGAGTAGTTAGCCTTAGTTAATTCATCTCATCCAAATAAGTTCCCACAGAAACTGAGAAAAATTGGTGGTCAAACCATGCCATTCCTGTGCTGCAATACTTTTAGTTAATGCAGATCTCACAAGTCGTCCACCCATGTTGCACTATTTTTATTTGCCCCAAGGACTTAAAACACTTTTTTTTTTTAAGAGCAAGAGAAATATGTGTTTTTTTTACACATTTTCGATTCACACACACACACACACTTGGAGGCACACATGCACGCACACTGTCTCACACACGAGCACACACGAACACACACACACACACACACACACTCTCATTCATAAACACATACACATGCGCGCGCGCGCGCACACACACACACACACACACACACACACACACACACACACACACACACACACACACACACACACATACACACACACACACACACACACACACGCATACACACACACACACACACGGGTATGTATATACTGTTATTACATTTATAGTTGACATCACACACACACACACACACACACACACACACACACACACACACACACACACACACACACACAAAGTTTGAAGGTGATTATGTGATCAATGTGGACCCCCCCAAACGTTTTGGAATTCTATCTGCAACCTTTGACATACTACCCATGTATTCCAAGCTGTGGACTAAGCATGTTCTGGCTGATGTGGAAGTTCTTGTAGTATGATTGCATGGTACATACTGCATTGTGCTGGTCATTACCGAGGTCACATGTGTTAAGCAGCAAAATGACTTTTATTAAATTAAAGTTTGTTTTGTTTTGTCGTTCTGATTGGCTGAATGCTGGACCTTTGGATGTAGATACGAAATTTCTCGGGTCTGAAGATTTAACTGTTTTTACATAAACAGTTAGCATTTCACACGTGCATGCGCGTGTTCACCCCACACACACACACACACACACACACACACACACACACACACACACACACACACACACACACACACATGCACACTCAAGTTTTTGTTTTTTCTAAACTTGTTTACTGTAGCTGTATAATTTATAGGACCAAACGAGACTCCATTGAGTAGACTTGTCCCACAAAATGATGGTATTGATTCAGTGAACTGTCTCCCTGGCTACCAGTGTGATAAAAATTAAATTGTATATATGTGAGTGACTGTATTGGTGGGCTTGGCAAGGCTCACTGATAATTCAAAGCAAGATTTTTGTGAGTTAGTATATAGTCAGTCATACTGGCTTGGTTATAGTAGGTGAAATTGAACATGACAGTGGTAGTAATTCCACATTTTGTGTGAGTGCAAGCGTGTGTGCGTGTGTGTTTGTGTGTGTGTAAATGTGCATGTGTGTGTGTGTGTGTGTGAGTGAATGAGCGAGCGAGTGAAGGAGTGAGTACTTACAATCATAACTGAAAGGTAAGTTGGTAAGAGAAGGGTGCTGTGTGATTGGTTCATACTGGCTTGTGTGTGTCTCTTATTTGTCTTCACTGGGTTGTATGTATCTCTTATTTGTCTTCACTCTGTCACTGCTTCTTAACACCCCCCCCCCCCCCCCTCCCCCCAGTGTCAGTGTTTTAAAAACAACTACAAGATTACTCAAGACTGTTTACCAGTTGGGTAACACACACATGGTTCAACAGTACCTAAATACCTTCTAGTTATCCGGTAGGTTAACTTGGAGAAAGAAAGTGCCAGCATACAAAATGGATTATCAGGATTAAATTACATTTCTAGGGAACCTGTCAAATGCTTTGTGTCACCATCTGCATGTTCATAGATGGGAGAACCAGTATAATTATATCTGATTATCTCTGTTCCTCTCGGTCTCAGTTTCTGTCTTTGTGTCTGTCTGTCTCTCATGCTCTTTCTCTCTCTCTCTCTCTCTCTGTTTATCTGTATCTGTCTGCCTATCTGTTGTTTATCTCTCTCTCTCTCTCTCTCTCTCTCTCTCTGTCTCTCTTTAAAGGGTTGTCTGAATGAACGACTTGTGAGTTGACTTCAATGCAGTGATGGCCCTGATATGGTCCTTTGCAGTCGACTGGGCTATAAGCAACAGTACCTTACCTTACCTTTTGTTCTTTCTTTCTCTCTGTCGCTTTCTCTGTCTCTCCCTCCCTCCCTTTTCCTGTCAGTCTTAGTCTATCGGTCTGGCTGGCTGTATATCTAAATCTATCTATCAACCAATCTTTGTGTATTTATGATGAAACATGAGGAAGCAGTTTTATAACGTCAGAACCATCAAAAGGATGATGGCGAATGTTCATAGAAAGAAGAAGAAGCTGGGTATAAGTTGCACAGCTCACATTAGAACAGAGGCACAAGTTCGTCAGCAACCCCCAAAGTGGTCAGCTGGTCAAATGAACATACAAGTTTCTAATTTGTTATTATCTGTCCTCTGCCCAACAAAACTATACTTGTGACATTTCATAGCTTTCTGTGCTCATTTAATTGATTTAGTCATTTTGTAGGCATACTGTCAGAAAAAGCAACGTGCATTTCAGAACTATTTTGTCCCAGATAAATGTTTACAAAACTTGTTTGCTAGAGGGAAAAGGCAAAGCCACTAGTATTTTGGCTGTGATTAATAAAGTGAATCCCTCCAGAGAGGGTATTTTTAGCATGCTAAGGCTGTGCCTGAAGCTTGTAAGTAGACTAGTTGTAGCATGCTCTCCAGGTCAGTTTCTCGCAGACTAATTTGTTGACTGTGCCGTTCTTAAAATAACTGTGTAACCAAAGCAAATAAATATTTTACTGCGAAATTGAAGCAGATAAAGACATTTGAAATCTGTGGGGGTTTTTCAATGATGATTTTAGTTTGTACACTGTTTAATACTCCCTCCATAATGATTTTTAGTTTTTCAGCAGTTTATTTTCTTATAGCTTTTTCTTCTCATTCTTCATTTCTACCTTATACTAGCTGCTTTGAGGTGCCTTTGGATTCAGATTCTGCTTTTGAACCTTTACTGGCGAGAATACCACAGAATATTGACTGTGCTGTCTCCATTTGATGCAAAGGGAGTACTGACAGTCATGTGCATCTCACTGATAAGTCAGAAATTGGTAGACCAAAGGCCTCTGACTCTGAGCAGGCGATGTGAATGGATGTTTGAAGGTGGAGTCTGATGGTCCCCGTATGCTGCTAGTGCAGGATATAGTAATACCCTAATTTTTCATTCCCATTTTCGTTCTCTTTTAGACCCTTCCCTCATCCCTTTTTTTTTTTTCTTTCTATTTTAATCTTTTCCAAGTGCAAGTCATTGTCACAACTGAGGAATTGTTAGCCTGCACTGGGTTTCCACCACTACTGATATGTTGAACATATCATTTGTTTGGTCAGTCAGTGGGAGATTGGTCACTTAGGAAATGCAAGGAAAGGCTGTTCTGCATAACTCTTAGCTGCTGTCAGCACTTTCATGACTGATGATGCTTGGGTAAAACAATAGAGCAGACCATTTTTGCTTGTTGACATGTTTTGACCCAGAATTGGGTTGTTGATAGAAACACACACACAAAAAAAAAAAAAACAGGGAAAGGGGGGGGGGAGTGGAGATATTATGGGCCTGCAAAATCAGGCTGATAGACTTATCATGATGACATATTATCTTGTGAAACTAAAAAGATGATTAATGACTGTTCTTACACCTCCATAAGTAGAATTACCATTGGGGGGGGAAAAAATTTCATTTTTTGTCTTTTGCTTTTGTTTCTCAGAAAGGGGTAGATCTAGAGGGTGAGATCTATCATATGGAAAGTAAACTGTCAGTGTATCACAGCAGGCACATGTATGAGTTTTTTTTCTCTCCTGGATCTACATACAGAATTGTAGACCTGTCTAATCTCATTCAGTTTCTAATCCAGTTAGAGAAAATATGCTACTCTCACCAGGATCAGTTGGAACTAGTGGAACAGATTAATGTTTTAAATATTTCTTGTTACAAATCATGCATTTATCATGCAACATGAAGACCACCATTAGTTGAGCGTATAATCTATGTTTTGGTGTGTGTGTGTGTGTGTGTGTGTTACTGTTTGTATGTTTATATAGTGTGTGTACTTGTTTGCATGTATGTATGAGAAACCTGTCTATTTCTGGCTGTATGTGTTTTTTTTTTTTTTTTTTTTTTTTTTTTTTTTTTTTTTTTTTTTTTTTTGCGTTTTATGTCTCGGGATTCGGATGAAGAGGATTAAGTAAGTAAGTTTTTTTTTTTTGTTTTTTTTTTTTTTTAATGTGGTTTAAGAATCAGTTGCAAAGAAAGAATGTTCAAGTGCTCATAGTTTGTTCTTGTTGCTGTGCAGGAGCTTTACTACAGATGTGACCATGACTTGATCAAGATGGCAGAGCGTGACGAAGGGGAAGCTGGACTGACAGATGACATGTTACCTGCTCAGGTGACCTTAGATGCTCTCAGTCAGTCGCAGCCTGTGGGGGATAAAGTGCTTTCAGAGGAGATGGATGCCAGCATTTTGAACAACATTCTTGAAATGGAGGGGGCGGCGACAGAACTGAAGGGAGATGAATCTTCCATCATGGAGGCTTTGGCAGAATGTGGAGAGGTTTTGGAGCAAGCAGATCAGGACTATGAAGAAGGTGATGAGGAAGACGACGAGGAGGAGGAGGAGGAGGGAGACAGTGATGAAGATGAAGACGATGATGAGGATGATGACGAGGAAGAGGAGGCATCAGGAGAGGAAGAGGTTGCTGCAAAAGTCTGGAGGAGGCTTTGGATTTTGGGGAAATGCCTGATTTCTCTTCCATGATGGAAGCAGAAGGTGCTTCTGTCTTGGAAGGGACTGTCGCTGCTGACCTTGATATTAAAACTGAGCCAGATGAGGACCTCATGGACATAGACACAGCTGAAAAAAATAGAGCAGGAAACGAAGCAGGTGATCAGAAAGAAGACGACAAAAGAACGAGTAAGCAGGTGAAGAGGAAAAGGCCAGGGAAAAAGAGAAAGCTAAGAAGTCAAAAAAGACCAAGAAGGAGAAAAAGAAGAGGAAAAAGAAATCCGATCAAGATTCCAAAGTAGACTCCAAATCGCTGAAGGTGTCAGAGAGAAGGAGAAACATAAGGTAAGCAAGTTCAAGTTTTGAAAGACAGGATCAGTTTGTTTCCCAGATTGTATACAGTTGTTTTGTTAAATGCTTACTGTTATTTTTCCCCTTGGACTGTCTTAGTCATTATTTGGCTACTACTTTCTTCATGAACCTCCGTTTTATGATCATCATCACCTCAGAATTTAAGATAGGTGAAGTTGTCTATAATTGATCCATGACTTCAAATTTATGTGCATGTAATGCAAATTGCACAAGGGGTCATGGCTATTTTTTTTAAAAAGTTTTGTTTGGATCTTGTCGTTTCTTCGCTTTCCTTGTAAAAAACATTACCCAGTTTAGCCCATGTGTGTAAAGAAGTGATTCTGTGTGACCATAGTTTTGGTTGTCTGTTTATGTGTGCATGTTAGCATATTGTGTATGTGGTTACTTTGGCACTTTATGGCAAGTACAAGCATTACTGTCTTCAAATATGGCAGTATGATCAGATTTTTTTAAAGACCTTTCCTGCCTGCCCTCTCCTGTGCAAAGATGTCACTGTGTCTCGTAACAGCCATAAATCTGCAATTGAGAGGTCAACTATATTTTCGATATAATGAAAATATTTTCCTTAAGATCCAGTAAAATCATTGCTTTATATACTGAAAGACACATTACATTATATGCAAAAATTGTAATCAGTATTAAACCTACTTCATTAAGAAGTGACCTTTCAATATCTCTCAACCAAGTATAGGAGAAATATATTACTATACTGTATTAAGTATACAGAACTCAAGGTGGACCACGAATACATACATCTTTCTGAACATAGCTAAAGTAAGACTGGTAACTGTATATATTCATAGTGAATCAAGCAAGTTGATCTGTGGATAATCAGCTGATAAAACTATTCCTGGTCATGTTAGCATCGGAGGGAATGAAATGGTTGATCGTTTTGCCAAGAATGCCACAACAGAGAAAATGTCCAATATATATAACCCCTGCTCAGATCTGAAACCCAAAATTAACAGTTATGTCAGAGACCTCTGGCAGGAGGATTGGAATACACAGATGGATAACAAACTTTTTCAGATCCGTCCAAACCTTAAGGAGTTCCTCTCATCTACGTCTGGTGGTCGTAAAGATGAAACAGTTCTGTGCTGGCTGCACACCGGCCATCATATTTTACCCATTCCTACCTTTTTAAAGAGTGAAGAAGCTCCGTGGTGCATTTCATGTCATGTGCCACTTACAATGAAGCATATCTTTCAGTGTTGGGACTTGCACGATGTGAGATACAAACATTTTACAGCAGAGTCCATGAAAATCCTGTTCAGAGATGTCCCGCCTGACGCGATCTTTGAGTTCTTGAAAGAGATTAACATTTTTCATAGGATCTGAGATTTTACAGTGGAAAGATTTTTAACAAACTTTCGTTGGGGTTTTTCGATGTATTTTAAAGAATTGTGTGAATGACTGACTTGTGAGTTGATTTTAACGTGGTGACAGCCCGGATGTGGCCCTTCGCGGTCGGCTGGGCTATAAGCAACATTATCTTATCTTAGCTGATAAAACAGTTTTACCTTGTTTCATGGTAATGGATCTGTACAAGAACAATTTAAAGGATTGCAACTTACATTTTACTTTTGTCACCTGAATTACCTTTTGAAAACATACCCATATTCCTTACAAGGTACTAAGGCTGGGTTATGTTTTTCCTTTTTTTGATCTGATAGTCGGCCTTCAGGCACATTCTGCAGCCTCTTGTGTTATGCGCATGCTACATACAACTGCAACCTAAAGCAGATATAAGGAGAGAAGCCTAAACATGAGAAGAGAGAGGCATGGGGGTGGGGTAGTAGGAGATAGCATGTAGGTGTAGGGGCAGTAAAGTGTTAGATGTTCAGTGTACAGAACTTTCTCAATAAGGCCCAAGTGGGGCTCTGTTACACACAAATTTCAGATTTGATGGACATCCTTTAAAAATGAGGGTCATCTCATAATAACCTATCTATAGATGTTTCATGTGGACTAGGTTAATTGATCCATTACCAAACTTCCACTTGATTGGGGAAAGTTGGACCAAAAAACAAACATTCATTGTTCAGATACTGCATGCCAGTTGATTTCTTTTTGATCTGTGAAATTCTCTCAGGCTGTACCTGTATAATCAAGTTCTGGTCATTAAGACGACCCATTACGAAAAGAAAAATGTCTAGAGGTTCAGTTCAGATCAGATTCAGATTCAGAAAACTTTATTATCTCTCGTTACAAGAGAAATTACATTTGTGACCGCTGCCCTAAAAGTTAAAGACATACATATTTATAGTTACAAACGTGACACTGAAAATTAAAATTACTTTCAAACAATAAAACATGCGTGTGATTGGAAATGTAGATATTCTCAGAGAAGGTCAGGTTTTCCCATATGTTTTCTGACTGGTTAAGGGTTAGGGATAGGGTTTGATTAGATTAGGGCCAAGTTAAGGTAAGGACTAAGGTTAACTTTTAGCAGAGGTGCAGAAGGTAGAATTTCATACAAAGTTCATTGATTGATCTGATGAATCTAGTTGCAAAGTGAGATGACTACAGGCAGAAATCTAAACAAATCTCAAAGAAATGTTAGCGAACCGCCAAGAGAAACGTGGTGGACAAACGAGTCACAAGACAAAAACACAACACGTTACCTCTTAGGTCTTCTTCAGGTAAGGCACAAACAATATAGGACAATGAAAATGAACGAGCAATCACGTAGGTTTGATCACTTCAGCGCAAAGTAGGTAGATTCACGCCTACCTATTATAGCTCACATAACCAAAAAATTGATAAATGTTTTTTCTGAAGAATTAGTGTCTGCAACTTTTAACGTATTCACCAAATAAATTCTGAGCAAGGCACTGTGTGCAGATATGGGTGTCAATGCTGACAAATGGAACTCTGAGAATTTGGTGATTGCTGTAAAATGAATAGCTCATAGAGTTTTTTTTTTTTTTTTTTTCGTAATGAAAGTCTGCTGATTTATTGCTGATTAAAAAAAAAAAAAAGGCACCAGCAAACAAGTTGGGTTGCTTTCCTGCCATTTGGAAACCCCAGTCTTTCTTCTTCCTCGTTCTGTCAGTTGGGTAGATGTCCAATACATGAAAAATCGTGCCAGAGTTCATCATAATCAATCATACTGTCTAGACATAAGCTCAACTGATGCATGAAACTAAGTTTAAAAATGTTGAGTGTAAGGGGTGGGGTAGGGCTGGGGAGTTAAACGACTGTCAGAGTGTACGTGGTAGATGAAGGAATACACCTTACCTCTGCTGTTACCCTGCACCTCCTGCCCTCTATGCCTTCGGACTGCAAAACTTCCCTTAATAAGGATGTGGGTGGCTTCCAGTGCCACTCAGGCCTGGTGCACTGTGTATAGCTGCCAGTGCCAGGTTAAGTGTATCGTTTCTTTATTTACCTAGTCTTTAGTCTTTTGTTTCTGTATTATTCTCTTGTTGAGTTTTGTTGCTGTTGTTGTAAACTCAATGTAGCTGTTAGTACCAGTTTTTTTCTTTCAATTTCAGAAGAATCCCCTCTTTTTTGTGTGTGTGTGTGTGTGTGTGTGTGTGTGTGTGTGTGTGTGTGTGTGTGTGCATGCATAAACACCGTGCATGAGTGCATGCATGCGTGTGCATGCATACACATGTTTGCAGTACACTTGTAGTAGACTCCTTCACTGTTCCAAGTCTTTCAAGTCTTACGTTTATGTTGTCAATAGAGCTTCATTGGCCTAGGCATAAGGAATAGACATTCTTATGATGAACTGTGTTCAAACAGTTAAATATGATAACTTATTTTGATTGATCCTCACATTGTTTAACAATGACAGTTTATTGTGCGTACACCGAGTCTGTACATTTTGAAAGAACAGAATTGAGTCTGTCTCACTTGTTTCAAAATGTGCCAGGTCACTTTTATATATATATATATATTTTTTAAATAGAATTATAAGTTCCAGCACACCCAGAAAGAGTTCATGTTGTAACACATTAGTTTGAGTAGCTAAGTGTAGAAAAAAAAAAAAAAAGGCCAGAATGTGTCTCTTTACAATTGACTTCCAGTTTTCAGATTTGACCTTAGGTTTTGCAGACTGAGGGTCATTTTAACCCATTTTAAAACCTGCAGTGAACACTGGCATTTGTAGGGTACATGATGAAACCCAGGCTTGTTCTTCCAGCATCTTACATTTTCTGAACTGAATGGAGAACTACTTACCGCTATATAGATGGTGAGGGAGGATTAAAAAAATTTCACAAATAGCTTTATACCTGTGGTAAAGAGCCACAGCCAGAGAAAGAAAAAAAAAGAAAGGAATATTAGAAAAAAAAAGAAATCAGTTGCAAATCCTATACACTGTTCCCCAGGGGATGAGCTTGCATATTAGGTTGTGTTGCACACAAAGAGTTATCTTCCACACAAACACCCGAGTGGCTGAAAACAGGAATGGTGTACACATGTATATGAAATTACCATCTGTCTTGATTTTGATATGTCATGTTGGTGCAATTAAGTTTAGAAGATCCAAAAACTGGCAAGCACTTGAAATAAAAGTGGTGTACTAGCATGACCTAGATGAAAGAATTTGTCACGTGTGTTGTCTGTAGTAATACTGATATGCGATCTAGTGAACCTGATTCCAGAGCTAGTTTTCCCCCCTTTTTTTAAGGTGAAAAAATGTTTTAAAGTGTAACAGCTGTGGCCAAAATTCAGTCATACTATCACAGTAAGCCACTTAGGAGGATGTGGCCAAAAATTCAAATGATCAAGATAAATAGCCACATAGTAAACATTATCCATCTGCATCTGGCACAAGCACTTTTTGATAGAAGTTGAGGCAGGATATTGAAGCATTCAGTATCATTGTGCAAATCATTTTTATTTGAAGGTCACTAGTGCACATGTATTTGTTATTAATATGTTAATTACATGAACAATATGATAAGTAGAACAGCAATCAAATATATCTTTAAAAAGCTTCATTTTTTCTGTTTCTTTTACACCAGCAGTTAAAGAGACATGGATATCCTTTTATTTTTGTATCAGAATGATGTGCAAGTATTTGAACACTCATTTTGTTGTAAAATTTGCATGATCCATACATACAAGCTGAGTGAATTGCTTTGTTCAGATAGGTTTGCATTTGCTTGAAATTTACTCCCCGATGTTTTTTGTGTGTTTTAACGAGGGAAACAGTTGTCCAAAGACATGTGAAAAATGAAAGTAAATATATGTACATGCTAGCTGTTACCTCTCACC
This sequence comes from Conus betulinus, assembly GCA_016801955.1. NCBI lineage: Eukaryota > Metazoa > Mollusca > Gastropoda > Neogastropoda > Conidae > Conus > Conus betulinus. The sequence goes on from JADBJO010001513.1 coordinate 368,893, forward strand.
CCACCCTCTCCTACCCATCCCCCCTCGCCCTGTCTTCATGTTCCCTCCCCCATCTCACTCCTTATTCCCACTCCTACCCCATCCTCTCCTCTCCCCTTTTCCTGTTTTCAGCTCACTGTCCCCCTTTCCCATGGACCTCAGTTTGAACCCCAGCCTACACACAGACACCTATACAGAACAGGTTTATTGATTTGCTCACTGTTCACAGTATTTCTGTAAGTATAAGAGGAGTTAGAGTGCTTCAAGCCTTTGAGCAGTTTTGTTTTTTTGATTGATGGACATTGATGAAAGTGAAACTTTGAAAATATGTGATTAGAACAAAAGGAGAGAAATTCCCAAAGTGCTAGAGGGTAGTATGTCCATGTTCTGTGATGTTGAATACAGATTCAAATTCCAGTTATGGATCCTTGTCTCTTGACATCTCAGGTAAAGATTACCTATGAGTACAGCCACAATCTTGGGTGTCTGAAGCATTAATGGATATGCTAAAGAAGAAATACAACATTGTTGAATGATGCCATTAGTGGAGCAATATCTGACTAAAATGTGTGTGTGTGTGTGTGTGTGTGTGTGTGTGTGTGTGTGTGTGTGTGTGTGTGTGTGTATCAAAGAAGGCTACTTCCACAAGGAAAATTGTCTGTGTCTTGATTTAGAATTTAAGCAATTTTTGAAGGATTCTTCTTGAATTCTCGTCTTTAATTTGTCAATTTCATGTACTTTATCAGTATTTTTTTCCAGAATAACTTCATTGTATGCAATTGTGTGTTAACTGATACCACTAGCATACTTTAAACATAGAAAATAAAATGAAGAATGACCTACCAACCAACCTACCCCGTCCCCTGCCCATTCTCTACTCCCCTCTCTCTCCCTCCTTTCATGTCCTCCCCTCCCTTTAGAAAAAAAAATCCTTTTTTACCCCTTGCAGTGAAGGTTTTATTTTAGTTTCAGACATAGTATATCATCATCCAATTGTGTTTGTGTGATTTCCATATTCTGCAATCAAGTCAGGAGCAAATTCATTTTACATGGAGCAGCATTTGCATGCATTACAAAGCCCATTTGCATGCTACAGGTCACTCCTTAATTGTAAGGAAAGTTGCACACCATGGGGACAAAGTTAACAGAAGACTTACGAGAAAGATCAGTAAAGAAATCGTCCATACCTCAAAATTCAGCTCATTTTGCATGCTTCAGGTGAAACAGTATCAGAGACAGTCTGTTGCGATGCTGCGTTCGTAACATAGCATGCTTTTCCCACAGTACTACTGTTTTTTTTTTTGGTTTTTTTTTAATTTCTTTTTAATACTTTCGTTGTTTTATGACACATGTTTAAACACTGACGTGGGTTTGGTTACATTAAAATTTGATCAAAAGGTGTGTTGGACTCTGGAGATTGTGTTAAAAGCAGTAGATAACAAATAATAATTTCTTGAGTGTCTGTTGTTTTTTTTTCCCCTGTAGTTTTGTTTCCCTGTTTTAAATCTATATAAATGACCAGAAAGTCGTCTTTAACTTGCATGGTATCATGCTGTTGCTTGCTAGAAAAATCATCCGTGAGAAAGACCTGGAGAAGGAAACTCTTGACGCCCAGAAAGAGGGAGTTTGAGCGCCAGCAGCGCCTGATGGAGCTGAAGAGACAGGCCATGAGCAGCATGGCTGCAGCTTCCAGCAGCAAGTCAGCAACTGTGTCTGGAGGTACTGGAAGCGGAGCCACCTCAGCCAGCGCTGGTGCCAAAGTGCAGGACCCACAGCTCAAGTCGCTGCTGCAGTGTGAGTTTCTAAGTGTGGATGTTATCATAAGAGTTAAGACTGTGTAACATTGGTTTTGCTTTGTTTTGTTTTGTTGTCTCATCTTTCATGCGTCCTGTGGCAGTAGTTTCATGCTGTTCTCTCCAACTTCCAGTGCACAGCCTCATCCAGGTTTGTCATGTCGCAGACTTGGTACAATGGTCCAGATTTGAAATTGTGATCAGGCAGCTCACAAGAAGAAATACTACATGGTTGCCGAGCCACTTCTGTGGTGTTCTGTGGTGCCTGTTCTGATCCATCTTCTCCTTCTGCATTTGATATGATTTGTTGCATCAGATCTGCAGCTCAGTTGCCTTGACAAACTCCGAGGTCTTGTCTACGTTGTGACTGCTATCCCATAGCTGCACTTGGCAGATTTATGCCCTCCGGCCAGGTTTGTCTTCATAGAACATCATAGGTTGGAAAGTCTTGAGTGATGTATCATTGGGTCTAGGATCCAGGTGCTTCCTTTGACATTCCGTTAGTGTGGGCAGTCCTAATTTGGTTGAGTTGGTTCAGTAGTTTAGAGTAGCAGGCCCTCTGTCTGATTGTCTTTGGATCTGGTGGATTGCTTCAGCACCGCTGCCTGCCTGATCCACTTGTTTCATTGGGACTAGTGCTGCTTATAGGTGATGGTTATAAGCGTAGGTTTCTGGGTGGCAGAACTGCTCCATTCTGTTGCCTGATTCGAAAAGAGGATCAGCCTTTTCATTTTTTTGTGATCCCAGAATGGAATGGAATCCGTTTGCATCAGAATATGATGGTGGAGTGCTTGGGAAAATCAGTCAAGAAATGCAGTCATCACCCACAAAGATGCATCGATTACTGGATGAAACTTAACTATATATATGGTTCCTGTTTTCTCAAATGTCTTCGACACTCTTCAACTCTGAGTAGTAGCTGGGTTAGAGCCCAAACACCCACAAGTAAATGTAAGTGATGGGAATTGAACTCCCGGTCTCCCAGCTTGCATGTCAGCGATGCTAACAACTGCACTACTGTTGCTGATATGGGTAATGGGAGAATAGTCAACATAGAAGCTGATATACCACAGATGATATGTACCTGATGACTACCTACTCTCAAAAGCATTGTAGGTTCGTGTTTTTGTCAACTTTTCAATTTTTCTTCTCCTCCAACCCATCTTGGTTTTGTTACAGTTAAACTGAATTGCTAACCTTTACATTTTGTAACTCATTGATTGATAATGACATTCACAATACGGGATCACATCATGAAACATCATCAGTCAAATCATTTGTGACTTGGCTTCATTTTTGTAAAAGTGGACATCCCAGGGGGCTCTTTGAGTAGAGACTGCTCCCCTGCCTCTGAAAGTTCTGTGTTACTGTTAATAACTTCTTCTTTCCAGTCTCTCCCTTTGATTCTGCCATTTCAAACAATTTACTTTTGTCTTTCTTTACTGTCGCCTGCTGTTTTTCTGCCTTTGTGGACAGTTGTCTTGTCTTGGGTCTGGAAAACTATTTTTGACCTGTTTTCTCTTTTGGCGGTGTATGACATACAAACTTTGTTTTGGTTCTTCCCTGGCAATTAGGTAGTGAAAATTGTACTCATTGTCCAGAGTGGATATTAGCTGTGTTGTCTGCTGTGTCTATTTCCCATCATGGCTTAAAAAAAAATTACTGATGGAGATTTTTTAGCAGATTTTTTTTTTTTTTTTTCTTTCTTTCTTTCTTTCTTTCTTTCTTTTTTTGTAGTCTGGGAGTGTAAAAGTAAGGGGAATGCCTGTTGCTCTCAGCATGGCCAAATGTTATCATACCTTTAGACGTCAGCAGTTCAGTTACCATGTCATAACTGCAGGTTGTTGATTGTTTCTTTTTCAGGATACATTGGATTTACCATGGTCTACCTTGTTTTGTGATGTGACTTTCTTTTTTTTTGTGGGAGTTCGACAGTCCTGAAAAGGCTCTCTGTGGTTGGCTAGGTTATAATGATTAAAACTTGAACATTGTCAAAATAGGCATTTCTATTCATTCAGAAAAAGAGTATTTCATTTAACCTGATGAGTTCATTTGTGGAAATGCTGCTACATACGTAATACTGAACACATCTGTTATACTAATGAAAATTTGGGTTCTGCTTCTGAGGGGGTACTTTTAGGCCTGGGCATGCATGAATTGGAAAAAAAAAATTTGTCTGAGAGTTAAGTTTTTTCACTCGCGTATTCCTAAATATAGTCACCATGCTCAAGATGCTTAATGCTTATTAATCATATTGTGGCTTAAAGCATTAACTAGTCAGTGCTATCTAACCATATTTAGGTACTATATCAGAATACTATTCATACCCCCCCCCCCCCCAAAAAAAAAAAAAAAAAAAAAGGAAAAAAAAGTTATCAAACCAGTGCTGTCAGAGATTTTTGGACAGCCAGAGTTAAAGCAGCAGCTCATTGATCTGGAGGTTGTAAATTTGTAATCTTGACTCAAGTTCTGTTTTCACCTGGTATTTGTCCTCACAGAAACGTAGTTTGTCTAGTTAGTGTATCGTCTAAAGAAAAGATATAAATGGCCTTTTCTTTTCTTCAAATTATCAAAAGGTACTAAGCATGCCTTATAATTTGAATGGTGTTTGCGTATAAGATGATATCACTCAGGGATAGTTGTTGGATGACAGCTGGTTTGAAGTGGTTTTTATGTGAAGAGGTCAAACACACAGGTGCTGAAAAAAGATGCATAGGTGGGGAGGATGGAGGTGGGTGGGGGAGGTCCCTCAGATAGGGGAAAAAAAACCGTTTGTGCAGGTAAAGTGTTAGTAGTATGTGTCATTGTGATTACTGATTGGTGGTCAACAGCTTACTTGTTAGTCCACCTGTGTTGGTAATTATGGTTTTATTGTTTGATAAATTTCATGTGTCCCCAAGGGTTTTTGGAAATAAATCAGTAGGATAGGTTTTGATGTTATTTAGGGTCCTTCTCTTGTCTTGAAATCCCAGGCCCTTGATCTCATACTCTTAAAATGAGAAGGCTAACAGATCTGCCAGACCTCTGCAGTTGCTGGTCTGGGTACAGTCTGTACCATTAGAGCAGCAAGGGCTGCACATGGAATGGGCCTCCATGCAGTGCCATTATCCGGATGGGAAAATCAAGCATAAAGGGAAATTCATATGTATTCACTTGTCAGACAGATACAAAGAACAAATAAGCCTTATACTGTTGAGTGCTGAAAAAGAACAACCATCCTCTTCTGGCCTGTTAAGAAAATAAAAAAAAATATGCTGTTACAAAGTAAATAAAACAAAACGAACAGTAACTTTGTTTCACATTAATGGAAAATTGGGTCATTTCACAGCTCCCTGTGGTTAAAAGATAAGGGCAGGAAAAGTCTTTCTTCTCAGCTAGAGGTGGTTTTTCTTTTTTTGTCTGCATCTTTTTTTTTCCCCAGTATACAAGTTTATGCACACATACCCCCCCCCCCCCCCCCCCCCCCCCCCCCCCCCCCCCCCCCAGCCTCCTGGCAGATCCAACTTTAACAAGACTTGGGGATGAGGAGTGGGGGTAAATAGAATATGGCCCAGGGATGAACTCACTGAATATTAGGGAGGATCCATGGAGCAGATCTGGAATAACTGGGGATCCTTAAGTGTTCTTTATTAGCTTCTTTGTCTGCTCGTGTGCTAGGGTCAGACAGTAGATACAGTCTTAAATGTCATGACCATTGATGTGTTCACTACCTGCAGGCATAATGTATTTTTTTTAGAAGAGACTTGGACTGACTAGGGTGGCAGGGGATAGGTAATGTCTGTAAAGTTATGACCAGTGATACACCTTTGATGGGTGCAGATGTGGCTTATTTTTTTAGACGAGACCTGCACTGAGCCAAAAGGGCAGATCCAAGGTTTGTCACTGAGCCAAAAGGGCAGATCCAAGGTTTGTTACTGAGCCAAAAGGGCAGATCCAAGGTTTGTTACTGAGCCAAAAGGGCAGATCCAAGGTTTGTCACTGAGCCAAAAGGGCAGATCCAAACTGAGCCACAAGGGTTACTGAGCCAAAAGGGCAGATCCAAGGTTTGTTACTGAGCCAAAAGGGCAGATCCAAGTTTGTCACTGAGCCACAAGGGCAGATCCAAGGTTTGTTACTGAGCCGAAAGGGCAGGTCCAAGGTTTGTTCGACCTTGGTGGAGGTCTGCACTCTCTATTGTAGGCTGCTAGTTGTCATATTATCCTGTTAAACATCACCTGGTAACATCAGTGTAACATAACATTTTGATGACACAGGTCCAGCCCATGACACACTCGATGGTCCTACTGGGTCAGTAATTCTGTTTCTAGACAAACTGAAGAGATTGAAAAAGAAATTGCCAAGAAAAATATAGATTTATATGTATAGTGGCTGTGGTGATGTGGTTTGTGGGCGTGGGTGGGAGTCAGGAGTTTGTAGTTCAAGTCCATCATATTTGTTGGATTTTTTTTTTTTTTTATCTCTGCCCACCGCTTACCCAGAGCTGAGTGTGCCATCGGAAGCTACTTTACACAGTTGAGTTTTATACATGTAATCAATGTGTCAGTGATTGTGTTGCTAAAGAAGTCTTGGCAATACAGCAGGTGTCTGCATTTCTTCGGTGTGCTTGACACGGGGCTATCTTATGAAAAGAAGTAAAGTTATGTTGTACCTATCTAGAATGGAATGGTGCAGCATCACTTTCATCATCCACGTTCTCACTGATCTTTGTTAGTCTTTAAACAAGAATGAAGATTCCACCTATATCTGTGAGGAATTTGTGTTATGATTGTCAGTATTGGCAGGCTTTCATATCATTACATGTGTGTAAAGGTTTTCATACCCCTGAGTTAAATTTGGAAGTGGGGGGGGGGGATGGATAGTCATTCACCCAACAACAACAAATAATTTTCACATGTCAGTTTGGTAGTGCGATGTTTTAGGTTGTGGTTGCTGGGAAAATCCCCCTGAATATCGGTGAAGTCCACATGCAACAGTGGCTTACTGATGGACAAAGATATGAAAAGAGAAAGTATACTTCACAGAGCTTTGTTTGTTTTAGCCAACTTGGGATCAGTGCTTTCAGTTCTTGACTGAAAGGGCAGCAAGCATTTTATCAGATGCTTAATAACAGCGTCTAATCCTTTCTCTATGCTATAGTGTCAGAATCTTCAACTCGAAGGTGGGCACTCAGAGAAAGAAGAAGATGGAAGGGGATGTGGAAATGACTGCAGTGTCTTCTGCTTTTGTATCATTATGGAGAGTACTTCATTTCAATGCAACATCGGGGGCCTTAATTCAGATTGAAGGAGATACAGCGCCTCTGTTGACTCCTAATATTGTTGATTGCTGTCCAAGAGTTAGGGAAATTCACAGTGAGTGATCACATACTCGTTTAGACATAGTGAGTATTCTTTTAACACCGGTGCAGTCTTCTGCAGCTCTAGTAATTCATCAATTATCTTTAAGAAGAAAAAAAAATAGAAAGCTGCATTTAACCTGAACATCATAATTTAAGAAAAGTTAGCAAGGACCTTTTTGCAGGAAATGTTCAGAAAGAACTCTAGGATCCTGCTGAGATCCAGAGAGATGTTCTTATGAAATGTGAGAGAGTCACTATTCCTACCTTCTGATAACCCTCAAACTTCATGGTTTAAATCTTGCTGCCAGCAAGTAAGAAATCAATGAAAAATGGGCTCAGTGTTACGCATAGTGCAGACCATCAGCGCCCACCATTCGAGCCATCAGAATCTGCAAGATAAATCCAGATTGATGTCAAAATGAGCAAAATGTTAGTTTTGGAGAGGTTTCTGCTGTAAACTGACCGCACAAATGCACATGTAAAAAAAAAAGCCTGGAAAATACTCGAGCAAATTCGAGGAAAAAACCACCAGCTGTTTTACCCCAAGCCTGAAACTAGCAGATGTTCTGATTACAAACAGCTGTTGCCAGTGTGTTTGCCATCTCTGTTGGGAAAAAAAACGTATCCTCCACAATAAATCACCTACTTCTTTTTTTTTTTTTTTTTTTTTTTTTTTTTTTAACAGAGCAGTCTACCTGCAACTGAGAACACTCTCCCTACGACTGTTCCTCTAACAATACAGATTTACTCTTTGTCTGCCATTTCCATATGATGAGTTGAAATCAGCTCTTAAAATCTATGATAATTCTGCTCCTAATGTTGATGATGGCCATTACCAAACTACTAGAACACCTCCCAGAAAGCTGTCTCCATATTTTTTTTTTTTAATTGTACAACATCATTTGGACTAAAGGGTGCTTGTTGCCTTCCAGCACTGTGAAAAACTAACTGTTGGCCGTTTTGGAAGCTGGAAATAATTACCTATTGGCTAAAGAAAAGTGCGGTTTCTGCAAGCACCATTCTTTTGTAGACCATTTTGTCCATCTTGAAACAACCATCCACAAAACTGTCAGTTTAAAGAAATAGCTTTAGCTCCCTTTTATTAAAACCTGGAGAAAGCTTGCGACACCACATGGAAGCTTCTTTTAATATCGGTACAAATGTTCTCAAATCTCTTTCTTCCTGCTTCTTAGAATCATTTGTGGATATGTTGGTATGATGATTTGAGAGTGAAAAGTTACCATGTTTTGGAAGAAGTGGTGAATGTAGTAGGAAAGGGTGTAGAGAAGGACAGAAGAGTTTAGGTGAATTGTAGAAAATGTGTGACATGCAGAGCATGAAGATAGGTGACAACACCCATATTGTACTTTGCAGTGATTCTTTTTTTTTTAATCCTCTCTCATCAGGAGGAAGATATCAGATTGTTTAAAAGGAAAAACAGGAAAAGTTTTATAGTACCCAGCTCATTTCAGTTTTGTGAACTGTGGCCTGAATTCTTATCAAAGACGATGTTCCAAAGATTGAGAGAGAGAGGGGGGGGGGGGGGGGGGGGGGGGTGTTTGGGGTTACGAAAGGGGCAGGGAGGATGAGGTAATGTGGGTGTGCATGCATATATGCACATCTCCCCTTTATGTATATTCGCATATGTTCTCTGCGCTCTGGTTTGTTTGTATGCATATATGCATGTTCAATATGTGTTCTGTGCGCTCTGGTCTGTTTGGATGCGGGGGATGGGTGATGGCAGGGGTGAATAGATGGGATGAAGGAAAACATGTGTCAGTGTCTGTATGTATGCAGCATTTACCATTCTTACCTATCATTTAAAAAAAAAACAGCATGAAATATAGAATAGTGTGTACAATTTTTTTCTCTTGTGTGTGTGTGTGTTTTAATATGAATACGTTTGTAATGAGTATGTGTGTGACCACAGTGTAAATTCATTTGTGAGAACATGAAATTTGTTTAAGTGGATTTCATTGTACGGGAAAGCTGGAATGAACAGCGTTGGATTGATGCCTTTGATCGTGGCCAGAGGGGAAAGCAGCAAAACAAGACAGAAAAGAGCATAAGGATTACTATCACATTTCCATAATGTAAGACAGTAAAATATGTTGAACTTTTTACCTCAAGTTGGAGATTTGGCTCTCGCTTATCAAAGAAGCTCCAGAAACTCAAGGCATGTGTTTTGGAGTCGATGTTTAACATGCTAGACTTCCTTACAATTACTGAGATGCAGAGACTAATTACTTTTGCTGTTCACCTCATTTTCAAAGTACCAAAAAGAGAACACGATGTTACTAAGCCTGCTTTCCAATCTGCGTAGGTTTCATGTTTGTAATGGAATCAGAGGACCTGTCTGCAATGCTGTCGAGTTCTGATAGGGCACAGACCACACTGTGTCTATTCTCCTTCACATTAACCACAGCCTCCATGCTCTTTGATGGATGCAGACTAATCCTTCTGTTATTTCGGCATGTGATCTGTTCATTTTTCTCCATCACTTCTTAATTATACTTTGAAATCCAGGTTAAAAGGTATCTTTAAAATCTTTTTCTTCTTCCCTTCATCGACTTCATTGTTACATTTTTGTACATTCTGTATCAGTGTCTGTATATTTGCTGGCTTGTTCTGAGAGTACATGTGGTTTTTTGTATTCGCTCATGTGTATGTGTGAGCGATTATGTATGGATGTGAGTGTATGTGTGTGCGTGAGCATGTGTGTGTGTGTGTGCGAGCGTGTGTGTGTGTGAGAGAGAGAAAAGATGGGGAGAGGAGGGGTAATGTTGTTGATGTGCTGGTTTGTATTCTAATGTGTGCGATTGGAGTGAAAGTGAATAGGTGCTTGAACATAAATATTTTGCACAAGATCACAATTCCACTCTTCAAATTTTCGGTCACATGGCCTTTTTCAAGAGAAAAAAAACAAAAAGGATACAACTATGTAATGTCCATCTTTGCCAACTGGACAGAGCAAAGAGTTGAGGTCATAAATATATTTACACAAGTTCTGACATCATAATGTGTGATTTCATCAACAAGAAATACGAAAAAAAAAATCATCCTGAGGAACTAGATCTATCAGAGACACAATAACAGGATGGGAAGTAATCAAATGTATCTCAATAGTGGGACTGACCTGCTGTCCATTCCCACTTAATAATGTAGTTTTGTGTGTGTGTGTGTGTGTGTGTGTGTGTGTGTGTGTGTGTGTGTGTGTGTGTAGTTACACTGTGTAACTAATGTACTTCAAAAACATATAGGATAGGCTCCATAAATCACATTGAAAATGAAGCCATAGGATAATGTGAGTATAGTCCTGTCTATGACTGTGTATGGTATACCATAACTGTCATCTGAAAACAATATAAATTTTCTGCAAATCATCAGTGTTGTTCATAGGTAAATTGGGATAGGGTTGTTACAAATTTGTCTTAATATTACATCCATTTGGCATCCTTGTATCTGATGTCCTTATCCATTTCTCTTCAGTAATAAGTCTGGAGCTTTTGCTTTCACCGTAAGCTTTTGCCAACACTGCAACGGCAAGGTCCTCTACTGAATGCTGAAGGAAATGTTGCATTATTGGCTTTTCTCTTTGGAACTTGATGTCACCTCTGTGTTACGCTATTCTTTCTTTCAATGAACTTTCGGTTTCACCAACAGAAACTGTCTTATCACACCATTTGCGTAACAGAACACATATATCAGTGACGTCCATTCTTTGCTGTGTCCTGCCAAAGATGGACATTACGTAGTTTTTATTGTTTTGTTTTTTTTCTCTTGAACAAGGCCATGTGGACGAAAATTTGAAGAGTGGAATTGTGATCTTGTGTACTGGTTTTCTTCCCTTTGGAGAACTATTGGTTTTTTTGTTTCGTATAAGTATTTCATGTTTTCATATTTTTGCAAGCACGTAATCTCAACAGAGGTAGAGCTACTTAGATATTCAGCATAAATAGCAGTGTATCCATATATAATGGGCAAACTTTTTTCCTGCAAGGAAGACATCTTACACACACTGTATCAGGATAAAACTTGTCATTGGTTATTGTACTTAAACCATTGAAATGCTTCACTCAAAATAAGCTAGAAGAACATGCTTTACACAAAATAGCTCATTATGAAAGGTTATTTTGGTTTCTGAAGGACATTGGATAGACTTTTTCATCATTGTACATGTGTAGTGAATATCATATTGATGTTATACTTATAGTCAGTTACGTGATGTATGTATACCTGAGAACTTGATCAGGACAGTGTTTATCTACGTTGCCTTAAATATAAGAATCTTTCCAGTTATTTTCTCAATTCTGTGTTTTGTGCTGGCTGCTGAGATCCCTGGGTAAGAATTTTGTAATAAACTGTGGAAGAAATATTTTATTTACCACCTGTGTCATGGTCTTAATGCAAGTTCCTTTATGTTTTTATCTAGAGACTTTAGTATTTTCAATAACATCTTTGATTTTTTGCTGAAAGTGGGGATAAGGCCTCAGACTGAATGTGTCAGGGACAACTGTTCTGATCTGGAGATTTGAAACTCTCGTGTTCTGCAATGGTCTGCTGTCTGTCTGCAGCTGCTGAAGAGGAAGCAAAGAAGATTGACAAGAGAGAGAAGAAAGTGGAGCATAAACCTGAGCTCATACCGCCCTCAGAGATCAAGAAGGAGGTGCCAGATGAAGTGGAGGAGGAGAAAGAAAAACTATCCAAAGGTTAGTGACTTTTGTGCTGCTGTTTTTGTTGTTTGTTTCTCGTCTAGTTTGACCTGTACATCTTGTTCAATGAATGATAATGGACAGAGACTAGTCCACTATTAGTCCTTGTTGCTAGCAGCATTACAGTTAATTTCATGGGAAAGATTCCCACCACATGAAAGTGGGCCATTTGATCAGACGAGTAGCCAGTCATTGATCAGTCAGAGACTTGCTAGTGCTTTGGTTGAGATCTAGTGTTCACGTCTGTTGTAGGTAGGTTTTCAGGGCTATGCTATGCACAGTATGACTGACTTGACTTGATCATTTATGCACACACTGATCAAAGTTTTCTATGTTAATTAGTTCCTTGTAAGTGGACTAATATGCCAAGAATTTGGCTCAGTCCTGTACATTAAAGTGCATTTTTATGCTTGAAAGATCTAGTTGTGATCAAAACTAGTGCCCATGATTTGAAAAGGATAAAGTTTTGGCAGTGGGAAATTATTTGTAGGTAATATCAGTTTTCAGTGTGCAAAAGATGAAATCGTCCCAGGAGAAATCATGAAACCTAATGGAACCAAAACTGTTTCTCAGGAAGCAATGCTGTCCCAATGATTTTGACCATGAATCAGTGTGGGAAAATTTATTTATTTACTTGTTTATTTATTCATTTATTTATTTTGCATGTGAAACTTTGCCTGATTTTTCATGAACTTGACCAGAAAACTATTCCGACGCAAGACAGTAGGTACACATTGCCTGTGGCATTGTTGCAGTGGATGTGATAGAGCTGAGCAGCGACTCGGAGAGCAACGATGACGATTGTGTCATGGTGCCCAGCTCTGACGAGGAGGACAGAGAGCAGCAGGTAGAGGAGGCTGAAGACCTCAACGATGGTGGCGCCCATATCAACGATGAAATGAACAGCCGTGATGAGGAGGGACGGGTGCTAGTCAACGTGGGTCATCCTGCTGAGGACCCGGACATCTTCCTGGCGCCACAGATGGCCAGGGCCATAAAGCCCCACCAGGTGCGCCTGCTGGCATCCCGTTGGGGATGTGGTTGTAATTGCAGTATGAAAGTGCGGACATGGTTTTAGTTTCATCAGGGAGGTAGGCGTCACTGCGTGTGGACTTCACCGCATTTGCTAAGCTACAAAGACCACAATGTCTAGGATGATAGCTGATGTATAAATACATCAGTAACTCAGATGAAAGTAATTGAGACTAGGATCTCAAGGATGTGACTTAGCAGATGTCAGACCTGCGCATGCTGGTCGGCTCTTGGATGCTTGCCTAACATTGTTTGCTCCACTGCGATGGTTGTGTGTGTATGTGCACACATGTATGTGTGTGTGTATCCATGGGTGTATGTGTGTATGTGTGTATGCGTGCATGCATATGTGTGTGTGCGTGTGTGCATAAGTGGATGGACATGTGTGTGCCAATGCTCGCTGTCTGTGCATGCATGTGAGTGAGTGTGCTTGCGCATGTATGTTTTTGAGTGTGACCCATGTATGATCGGGGGCTTGTGTTAGCTTATTCCTGCATACAAATGTGTGCTTTCAAATTTGTGTGTATGCCTACGTTATGGGTATACTGGCATTGTGTGTGTCTGTGTGTGTGACATTATGTGTGTGTGTGTGTTTGTATGTGTGCATTTGATTATTTTTGGGAATGGCTGTTTAAAAGGTGACTTACTTAATATTGATCAATATTACTACTAATAATGATAGTAATAATGATGATGATAATGGAAGTGGTGAAAATGAAAATGGTAAATATAGTACTGACAGGGATTGAAATGCATAAAATGAATATAGAAATAACAGTAATGATAATAATAGTATTATGATAGCGAGAACAACAACAATAATGATATAATGACAATAATAATAACAGTGAGAATGGAAAAAGAAGTGAACATGTTAAAACTGGAAAGCGTTTTACATGACAGTAGTAGTAAGCTAAGACAGACAGACACGCACAGAAAGGGGAAAGACATACAATTCAGGAAATCAGTTAATGAACAAACATAGTACTACTCTTCATCTCCCTCCCCCTTCCCTCCCATACAGTTCCTTGAACACTTCACACACTCGACCACCATCTACCACCACTACCACCTCCCCCATCCCACCTACACAAAAAAATTTAAGCCTGCCTTTGGATTGTGCTCAAAACAATTACCACATTCTACCAGCCATCCACACCTACACAAAAGTCCACAGTTAACCACTTTAAATCCCTAGGAGTCTGTGATTTTAACCCAGTGCATGTTTTCTTTCATGGCATGTCACTAACACATCACCCTTTAAACATTAATGATAAACGATTAAATCAGTAGATATATCAAGCAGTAAATAAATTGAAGTAAATGTTCCTACACAAGCAAAACACATACACACATGCGCGCGCACACACACAAACATATACACACATACTCCATGCATGTTTCCACACACACTCCACACACACTCCACACACACACACACACACACACACTCACACACACACACACACACACACACACACACTCCCACACACACACACACACACACACACACACACACACACACACACACTCCACACACACACACACACACACACACACTCGCTCTTAGCAGTGGCTGTTTAGGAATCAGTGTACTTTTGCTTGTGCTTTACAATCATCAGTCCTTATATTAAAAAAAAAAAAAAAAAAGGAGGAGAGATGTCTTGCATAGGAGAATTTGTATTATTTTGTTATATTTTCACCACACAGTAGAACAGAAAGATGCATTATATGTAGTTAGTATTAAGCATGGTAAGTGTATGAAAATAAAAGTGCCGGATTAGAGAAAAATATATATGTATGTAGTATTAAACGTATTGAAAATGAAAGTGACATATTAGAAGGAAAGAAAAAAAGGAAAAAAGAAATATTAAATTGGGTGGTCATTGATTCCTTGACAGATTGGAGGTGTACGTTTTCTGTACGACAACTTGGTGGAGTCACTGCCTCGCTTCGAAAACAGCCAGGGCTTTGGCTGCATACTGGCTCACAGCATGGGACTGGGCAAGACCATCCAGGTCAGTGCACTGGGCTGAGCAGAGCCAGCCTTGTCAAAGCGTCATTTCCGCTTGTGTTCATTGTCCAGATAGTCCGGAGATTCTTCATCTTGTTGCCTTCTGATGGAGATGAAGTTATACAATAGTTTTGTGTAGATCATGTTTCAGTTTTGTTGATTGCTTGGTAACATGAGCAAACGATGTTTGGTAACATGAGCAAACAACAGGAAAAAAGTTTTTAAAATACACTAATTTTCCTGATAGAAGTTTCCTAAATACACTGATTTTCCTGAAGGTATTCTCATCTTTGATGAGAGATGTTCACAACAGTAATTTTGAGAACACCAGTTTCAAACTGACTGAAATGACAGTTTATTTTTAGACTAGCCAAATTACAGTGGGCAGGAATGACAATATCGGAGATACAAAAGTCTGGTCATGAAAGTTGGAACTGTCGCAGAGTAAGTTCCCCAAACATGAGGAAAGAAAATACTTTTATGTATGTCTTTTTCAGTGTACGTCTACCCATGTAGCTCTTTTATTTTTAACAAAATGATATGCGTGTGACGTCAAGAAATATGAATGGTAGCATTAAAAGATCTCTTTCTTAATAGCCATTTGTTCATCGCTTGCTTGAATATCGCTGTAAAATTTACCAAACAACCAAGTTAATTATAGAGCACCAGGCACACTCATGTAACTGAGATACTGTTTATTTAAAAAAAAAAAATGAAAGAAAGTTTTTGAGACCAAATTGTACCAAATTCATGTACAGTACAGAAATCTACTAGTGGTTGTAGTATGTGTGCCTCTGTCTGCCTGTGTGTATTTTTGTTGTTTATGACCGACTGTTGTGGATTCACCTTGACCAGGGAATGTACGACCATGGATCCAAATGACACTGGGGTGCTGACTCCTCACTTTTTGGTCACTTGTGTCATTGCCACTTCAGGTTGAATCCATTTCAAACACAGCCTTGTAGTCTACACAACTGTCTGAGATGCCACTGTTGATTTAGCAGTACCTGGTCTTCTGTGTCTTCCACAATCATGTCAGATGAATTGTCCTCTACCGCTGGGCTTTTTTTTCCACTTGTACTCTATGAGAAAAAAATCCCAACATTTTTTATGGTTCCTTTCGAAGCATCTTGCAAATGGCCATCTACAAGACCTGAAGCTACTAAATGCCAGCCCATCCCAGTTAACCTGTATAGAAACAGTCACCATCACAAGTTGGATAGGGTGGATTGAAGAGGGACAGACCGGTTGTTAAAAGGTTCAGATACAAAGAATACCATCACAAGGTGGATACAGGTGGATTGAAGAGGGACAGACAGGTTGTTAAAATGTTCAGATACAAAGAATACCATCACAAGGTGGATACAGGTGGATTGAAGAGGGACAGACAGGTTGTTAAAAGGTTCAGATACAAAGAATACCATCACAAGGTGGAAACCGGTGGATTGAAGAGGGACAGACAGGTTGTTAAAAGGTTCAGATACAAAGAGAATCAGCAGACGCAGAATACATTTTCACTATCCAGCTCCACTTGCCACATAACATGGTGAAGGCAGAACAAGAGAGCCAAGAACAGAATTCAGTGTGAGTGTTTATGTCATCTTGATGAGACACGAACCCCAAACCCAATTATTAATGCAATGTTAAAAGACACTGTGATTTATTGCATTTAACTTTTCACGAGTTTTTCAACATTAAAGAAGATTCTGTGATGGAAGGCTATTTCTCTTTACCACATTTTTCTCAAAAAAGACAACAAGAAGGGTGATGTCATCTTAGTTCAGTTTGCTTAAAACAATAATGCCAAGAGAACGTAATTCTTTGCAAAATTCTTATGTAAAAGCAATCATTTTTTTCACACAGCATGGCACCCAGTATCGGTGGGTTGAGCGTGTTCGAACTAGTGATCTCTGTCGTCAGTTGCTAAAGGTTTGAATCAAATGCTTGAGCCTTCTTTTTATGTAAGCCTTTCTTTTGACTTAAGACAGCTTGATTTGGCCTTCCTTTTTATGAGGATCTTTGTCTTTGCTGAAACATTTATGACATTCATTTTCAACATTGTTGAAAAGTGCATGATTATTATTACTTGAATTGAATGGCAGTTCATATCTCCAACATGATTTTTATTTTGAAATTTGTGCTTTGATTGTGGGCACAGTGATCTTGAAGCTGTTTTCAAACATTTCATGTTAACACAGAAATGATAAAGAAAGTACATCATGTTCGTTTGCCCATACGTACAGTGGAATATAGCAACATGGGTACAACTCCTCTGTCGAGAGATAGAAATCCATGGGTTGAGCCAAGACAGAATTTCCATCAGTCAAGGATTTTGCTGTTTACTGTTTTAAATCCTGGTCATGCAGCTCATCTTCCAGGATAGTTTTCCTGGTCGCCCCAGAATAGTCCAGGTTTTTTTTTTACAATGATGTAATTTTCCTCAAATATATTGACCAGTTCAGAATGCTGTCACATCTGTCTTGGCCAACGGCCTTTTGGTGTAGTAATAGGATGCATGTCACATTGAATTCCCCCTTTTTCCATTGGTTTGAAAGTGTAGAAAAAAAAAATCAATACTTTCCATGTTATTGAGCACTGATTCCCACAGTGAAAATATCAAGATTCATAGTCAACGAGCAGGCGAAATTTTTTCAATTGTAGCAGCAAGAAGATGCATTTGATGGATTTTCAGTGGACACCGAGTACAGTGTTTCATAACATGAAAACTGCATGGAGACTGTGATCAGCCCTCAGGTTTATTCAGGTCAGGGATGGTGGTGCATTACTTTCCAGAGCATGAATAACTTATGGGAATATTGTTTGATTTGGACAGTGAAGATGAATGCAACGGTTTTTAATCTTTAATCAAATCAAGGTGTCAGTTGACAGTAAAATCATGCTCCTGACATGGAAAATGGGTCCACTTTCATGGACTTGTTTTGAAATTTCCCAGTTTTCTTCTGCCTTAGAGGGGCAAAATTTCCTGCAGAAATTTCCCCTTTTTAGCTTGAAAATGCCTTCTATTTTCTCTGTCATTTTTCAAATTTTTTTTTTACCAGCGTCAGGACCCCAGTATTTCAGCAGTTTGAAATTTCAAAAGTTGTACAGCCCATATACCCAGTTCAATAGTATAAAGTATTTTGTACTTTTACCTCTGCCATGTTTTTATTGTAGTTCTGAAGAACCGATACAGATCTGACATCAGTAGGGCTGAAACAAGGACATTTCCAGGAGCTGATGTTGATAGTGACCACGGCCTTAAGTTGTCATAATGAACTTTGAAGAATGTCTGAAAAAGAAGAGGAGAGTGAAAAACAGCCGTCTCAAATTCAGCCTTCACAGACTGAAAGATCCTGACATAGCTGAACAATTCCGAGAGTAATAGAAGAAAAAAAAATATCCCCACTGCTTCTCAAAGAATAAGATATTGAAACTGTCACAAATAATCATCCAAGTAATGATCGATCCAGTTACAGAGATCCTTGGAATAAGCAGATGGAAATTTAAACCGTGGATCTCAAAACAGTACTTTAGAAACGTGTCATTAAGTGATGCAAGAAAACTTTAATTAAAGATGTCTCACCTGACATGCTCTTTGAGTTTCTGAAGGAGATTAACATTTTTCATCTGATCTAAGACTTTATGGAAGAAAGATTTTTAACGAAGTTTCTGGTACATTTTTAGAAGATGTATTTTAAAGAGATGTGTGAAAGGTTTAAAAAAAATTTTTTTTTTGATGACTTGTGAGTTGATTTTAACGTGGCGACAGCCGTGATATGGCCCTTTGGGGCGGCTGGGCTATAAGCAACATTACCTTACCGTGGTGCCCGTTTTTATTTAATAACATATTCTGGTGTGTGTGTGTGTGTGTGTGTGTGTGTGTGTGTGTGTGTGTGTGTGTGTGTGTGTGTGTGTGTGTGTGTGTGTGCATACGCAGGTGACATTCTGATATGTTTATGGTGTGTGTGTGCGTGCAGGTGATACTCTGATATATGTTTTGTGTGTGTGTGTATGTGCAGGTGATATCATTCATCGATATATTCCTACGTCACACGGGAGCCAAGAAAGTGCTGTGCATTGTTCCTATCAACACACTGCAGAACTGGATGGCCGAGTTCAACATGTGGGACCCTGTCGAACATCAGCCACCCCCACCTCAGCCCCCTCCCAAGGCCAAGGACAAAAAGGCAGAGAAAAAACCACGGGAGAGAAGCAAAAAGAACAAAGAAGCCAACTCGAAGTCTGGGGGGAAAGGGTCCAAGGGGAAGGGGGCAGCATCAGCAGAGTGTGGACAGAACTTGATGGGGACACGGCACTGGGAGTGGGACCGGGCATCCTGGGGTCCACCAACATCTGCCGGCAGCGGAGGAGGGCAGGGGGGGAACATGTTTGGTGTTCCAGGAATGTGTCCAATGGGAAATGTAGGGGGTGGAAATCTGACATCTGTGGGGGGTAAACCAGGGACACATGGGTGGAAATGCAATGGACCCAATGAGAAACACTGGTCTGGGACCAATGGCAGGACCCTCTGTTGGACAGAACAGCTCCCTGGACTCTTGGGGCAGTAATGTGCAGGGCATGAACGTCAGTGCAATGGGAAACTCTGGGGGGTCTTTTCAGGAGATGCCATGGATGAATTCACCAATGGCTCAACCATTTGGTTTTGCTCAGCATAATCCTGGCATGAGAATGTCCACGTCACCAAACCAGTCAGCCATGAGCACATTCCCAGGCACAGATTTCAGGTTTTGTTCTAGCAGTTCCAAAGACTTTGCTCCTTTTGGAAATCCTGTTACCTCGTTCACTAATTCACCAAGTGTTCAGCACCATGAATTCTTCAGGGTATTTGACAGACATTTCTAATCCTGTCGCCAGCAATACCCTGGGAAGTGCTGGGAGCCTGATGGAAGCGGACGGATGGAACAGAGCAGACACAACTCGCTGAGTGGTTCCTGCCCTAACAGCTTGATGGATGCAGCCTCAGACTCAGCCAGCGCCGGGTCATTTTTGGGGATGTCTTGTGGAAGTCCTATGAGCCGCTTGTCCTCAAACTCTGCTTTGAACGGCCCAGAGACTCCTCATAATGTAAACAGTGAACAGTCAGTGAACAAACTTGCTGTGGAGGATGGCCTGGAAAGATTCATGGGGCCAAGCAGTGCAGAAGGGAGCGGTGGAAACATGGACGTGGGTTGGGGTTGGGCATGGTCAGCTCCTCAGGACCTCTGCTGCCTGGTGGTGGGAACAGAATGGATACATCGCCGTGTGGAATTTCCCTCCAGTGTTAAGACCCCATTCATGCAGGCGAATGCTGGGTCCCCCTTGACTGTGAATCCAACAAACGGTCCTTCCTCCTCAGTTTGTGCTCCCTCAGTCTCCTCCTCAGCAAACGTATTTGAAGAGACAGCGAAAGGGTCTCCAGGTGATGCACCTTGCCCTCAAAATGCTGTGATGGCGAGTCCTAGTGCTAACACAGACATCAGTAAGAACACGGGGGAGCTGAACAGAGCTGAGGATGAGGGACAGAGTGGGGCAGTGAAGGAGGGCGGCAACACTGCAGAGGAAGGACCGGCCAATTCTGTTAAGGACACAGAAAATGAAGAGGTCAAAGCTGGTTCGAATGATGCTGCAGGGACGGAGGAAAAGGAGGTCCGATACAGAAACTTCAAAGTGTTTCTGCTCAACGACAGTTGTAAGGCCACCGCCCAACGTGCCAAGATCATAGGTAGGTGCTGCCAGTGAACAGACATGCCCCTTTCATCATTTTATTGTTCAGTGACTTCATAGCAGTGGAGATAGCTTTGCAGGATCATTCGTGCAGACATGGCCAAAATGATCACTGGTAATCAGGTGGTTAAGAAATAGTGTAACTTGATGTGAAAAGTTATATTTCTCTTCCTGAAGAGAAGAATATGATGGTAGTACGAGTTCTTTGTCCATATTTAACAGGTTGTGTAACTCTTGTTCAGCTGTTTGTAGATCTGTCAGAAGTGGATGCTAGAACATGCGTAGCCTACTTCTTTCATGCAGCATATGTTATTTTTTTATTTTTTTTTTTTTCTGTACATTGGTTCAAGTAATGGAAAGGAGGTGATTTTGCAGTGTAAATGCTGTTGAGTTCTTCTGTGAAGTAGCCTCGGACACCATGGGTCCCATTTCATCACACTTATTGTTGACCTAGGGGACTGGAATGAAGAGGGAGGAGTGCTGTTGATGGGATACGAGATGTACCGCTTGCTGTCCAACCGACGCAGTTACATCGTGCAGCCCAAGAAGAGGAGCCGTGCCAAGAACTGTAAGCAGAAGCCGGATGTCATTATGTGGATGAAGAGGACAAGAACAAAGAGCTGCTGATAGGTAAGTCAGGGGTCAGATGGTTTGTGCTGAACTCTGTTGTCATTCTACTCCATGACTGATTGTTGTTGATACTGTCACAGACACTGTCATTATCACCTGTACCAGGACTTTTGTTGTTGGTGTCTTCACAGCTTTTTGGGAGGTCTGTTTTTTATCATTGCCTGCTATTTTTCTGCTTTGTAGACCATTCGTCTAGAAAGTTTTATACTTTTATTTTTCTGGTCACAACTTGTTTTAATGCCTGCATTTTTGTTGTGATCTGGCGACTTCGTGGTGAAAATTGTACATAGTGTCTACAGTGGACTCTAGCTGCACATTCTGCGCTATGCCCAGTCACGCGACCCTCGGCCCCCGGGGACCTTTGCCGGGGCGCGGACAGGCACGGGTGACGGTTTTGGACTGGAACCTCCACCCGTCACTCGCATTTATGAGACGCGCGGGTCCACGTCTCCCCCCCATCTGGACTTGCCGTCTCACGACGCTCTTCCCCACCGTGCACAGGTGCAGCCAACACCCCTGCACGAGGAGCGTCCCGTTATCTCCGGACGCAGTTTTATGGCCACGTCTTGGCAAGACCATGCACATGACCATAACTCTGGGCGTATGGGAACACCGAGTGCCTCCACCGGTTGTGAACATACACAAGGACGGCCGATCTACCCCGCTCGCCCGTTGCAGGTTCCCCTAGGGGTTCAGGACGCTGGGGGTCCGACCTACTCGGCCCCCCTTTTTGGGCAACGTCCTCGGTCCCGTTCCTCCGGGGGGAGGATCTACCAGCCGGGACCACGGGTAACCGCCCTATTCCCCTGGGTCCCCAGCGCACTCCTGGGGGGGGGTGGGGAACGACATACCATGGTCGAACACTACCCCCCCTCTGCTGCTCAAGGTTACCCCGGTCCCCGGGGAGTCCCTGCACAGTACCCTGGGCCGCCACAGCCCGCTTATCTCCCCGGGGACCAGTGGCTCTATGCCCCCGAGAGAGACCAGTGACTTTACACCCACTCACAACCGGAACAGCTATATGGTCGCTTGTGGCACCCAATCTCACAGACCTGGGTCGACCTTGGTCTCCCACCTCGGGCGCTGTCCGATCGGCAGTCCGGGCTCTCCCACCCTAGCCCGTCTGCCGAGCACAGAGCCACGAGGGGCCCTCCCCCCCCCCCCCCCCCCCCTGCCACCACCCAACGAGGGCGGGACCCCCTCACGCACCCGCGCAGATGCCCCCTGAGGAGGACCTACCTTCCCAGGAATTCGACTCCCCACACCCGAGGGACGACGACGATGAGGACCTCTTCATCCCTTTACGATATCCGCACCATTGACCGGTTTTCGACCGGACTTGGAGTCGAGGGAAGCCCCTCCCTCTGCCGATATCTTGGCCAAACTCAGGCTCGTCGCTCCTCTCAGTCCCTCTCTCTGTGGGAGAGTCCGGCAATCCCGCGCCAGGGGTGCAGACGCCGTCCCCCCGCCGGGTCAAGACCTCCCCCCGGCACCCAATGCGACCCCCTTCGGCTCCCTCCTCGGGACCCGCAGGAAGCACCCAGTGACCTCCCTCCTTGCAGACAATCCGGCGACCAGGGAGTGGGCCATCTCCCAGTCTGATTGTCGCCTGATGCCCAACCGGGCCCCCCTACTTCGGGCACCATCTCCTTTAAAGCATTAAAGGACTGCGACCGGGTAGCCCGGATGGGCATCTTACACACCATTGCAGGGCATGCCTACCTTACCATGCTCTTGCAGAGGGCGGAGGTACTCTGGCCTGGGATGACGGCGCCGTCCCAGTGCCTTCGGACAATACCTCCGAACCACACCATGAGGACGAATCTCGCTTATTCAGCGATCCCTTTATGCGACACCTAGTCAACAGGATATCGCATCACATCACGGGTCGTCGGCTGCGGCGGACAGCGCAGCAACAAGCCACTTCTATTACTTGCTAGTGGCAAGAGACACGGTGCTTACACGCTCTTCACTCCCCGGCACTCAAGGCTTCCCTTCGGTGTGTCCCGGGCCAGGATCACTCGCACTTTGGCGAGTACTCCACCTCGGATATGTCCCTTGCGGTCGAGGAACGCAAGCAGGCGGCGTCCTTTGCCCCCGGCCTCAGCCACGCCCTTCCAGGCCCCCCTATTGTCTTCTTACCCCAGGTCCATCGGGCCATCACCGTATCCCCGACAAGCCCCATCTCCCAACGCCGGGCCGGCTAAGCGCCCTCTAGATTTGCAGAGGTCAAAATCGAAACCTCACCAGCAACTCCATTTTCGGTTCGGCCAACAGGCACGCCCTCTCCAGTGACTAGGACACACACACCCGCGGTGGCACGGAACAGGGACATCCCCGCCCACCAGGCCAACCCCGGGTTTTACTCCCACCTGTTCGTGATCCCCAAACCCTCGGGGAGATGGAGGCCCATCCTCGTCCTCTCTTCCCGCCCTCCCAGATCAGGGACTCCATCCACCTAGATTGGGCCACCTCCATAGATCTGAAGGCTGCGTACTTCCAGATCCTCCTTACCCGGCTCACAGACGTTATCTCCGGTTCGTCTGGCAGGGTCGGGTGTTCCGGTTCAAAGCTCTCCCCTTTGGTCTCTCCCTGGCACCCTCCCTCTTCACGAAGGTTGTCAAGGAGATGGCCGCCCTAGCCAGACAGGAGGACATGCGCCTCCTGGTGTACCTCGACGACTGGCTTGTCCTGGCCTCCTCCTGGGCTCAGTGCTGAGTCCACACCACGCGCCTCCTCAGGCTCGGTTCCACCCTGGGTTTTGTAACCAACCCCCTCAGATGCGAACTCATTCCCAGTCAGAGGTTCTCTTGCCTGGGCATGAGTTTCGACACGATTGCATGAAGGTCGCCCCGACCCCAAAGAGGTCCGCTGGGATAGTGGACCTCATCTTTCGCCTCTTACGGATGATGGAAGTCCTTTTCAGCCCTCATCCGCTAGGTCGGGTCCCCAAACCCCAGCTGCAGAGGGAGTTCCGTCGTCGTCGGTCCCAGACCTCGGACCGCTGGGACCTGACCATTCCCCTCGGCCACTGGTTCTCTGGCGGCGCCACGGACGAATGGCTCAATCCGTCCACTTTGACCACCGGCGTTCCAATCTCTCTCCCAACTCAGTCCCTCAATCTGTACACGGACGCCTCAACTCGGGCTGGGGGGCCCACTTGGGGGACAGTCATGCCTCGGGGGTGTGGGACGCACAGATGGCATGCCTCCACATCAAGATATTAGAATTGGAAGCGGTCAGGCTGGCCTTCCTCCACTTCCAACACCTCATCTCGCCCAACTGGTTCTCCTCCTCACGGACAACACATTGGTAGCCCATTACATCAACAAAGGGGGGGGGGGGGGGGGGCTCACTCCATCGGCCTCTCCTACGGACAGAGGCCCTCCTTCGCTGGTGCCACGCACGGGGAACCACCCTCCGTGCGAGACATATAGCGGGGACACGCAACATCCTGGCAGACTCTCTCAGCCGCTCAGGGACCCTTCTGCACACAGAGTGGACCCTGAACAAGCTGACGCTAACCACACTATGGGAGCACTGGTTCAAGCCCATGGTCGACCTCTTGGCGACCCGCTTCAACCATCGCCTTCCCATGTATGTCTCTCCCGTCCTGGATCTCCGAGCGTACGCAGTCGATGCGCTCTCCCTCCCCTGGACGGGACTCATCGCATACCCTTTCCCCCTTCCCAATACTTCTCAAAGTGATCAGGAAGGCCAGGCTGGAGAGACCCAAACTCATCCTTATAACCCCGTGGTGGCCGGCCCAGTTGTGGTTCCCAGACCTCAGGTCCCTAACTCACGTTCCCCTCTCCAGCTAGCCCCTCGGTGGGACTTGCTCAGACAACCTCGCTCGGGCCTCCCTCACTCCAACCCCAGATGCTTTGCCTACACGCTTGGCTGATATGCCAACCAAATTGCGACCACCGGTCCCCGCCCCCCCGCGGACAGACCCTGGTCTGTCCTAGATACCCTGACAGAAGCGGGGGCATCGCAGTGATTACGGGACTTGGCCTTGGCCTCGCATAGGACCAGCACCGAGTCCCTCTACAATTACCAATGGGAGAGATGGGTCACGTGGTGCACGGCTAACTCGGTCCCCTACCCCCTACCTCCTCCCCTCCATCATCCAGATAGGCAATTTCCTATCCCATCTTTCGTCCTCTCGAAAGCCCTCGGCTAGTTCCATTCAGGGCTACAGATCGGCCATATGCACCACCATCCGACAGCTGGGGGCGGCCCATCATTCGACAATGACTTTCTCCTTAGAGAACTATCTCGGGGGGTGGCCCTACGGCAAGTTCAGTCCCCTAGGCGCGCTCCCATGTGGGACCGCTTTCTGGTTCTTGAATCCCTCAGAAAACCCCCTTTCGAGCCCCTCCGCGCTTTTCCCTTTGACATTCTCTCCTTCAAGACCGCCTTCCTTCTCTCCCTGGCCTCAGCCAGGAGAAGAAGTGGGATTCATGCCCTCAGTGGTGACCCTCGGGACATCGCCTTTCACAGAGACGGCTCGGTCTCGCTTAAGTTCCTGCCGGTTCTTAGCGAAGAACCAGGAACCAGGCACGTCCTCTCCTTCCCTGCTTATCCGCTCCCTAGCGGATATCTTGGGCAGCGAAGGCGGCGGGGACATGGACCTGTGTCCCTCTCTAGTGCCTCAGATACTACTTGGAGCGTTCCCGCCCCAGGCGTTCCCCTCAGAGAAGCCTCCTTATTTCCATCTACCCCAACAGCAGCAAGAAAGACATCTCGGCGGGCTCGATTTCTAGGTGGCTATCCAATACTATCAAATCTGCCTATGCCCAGGCCCACAAAGACCTCCCAGCCCTTTCCCCTCGAGCCCACGAGGTCAGAGCGCTGGCCACGTCCACAGCGTTCCAGCACTCTGTCCCCGTGCGCCATCTCCTGGAGGCAGCCTACTGGCGTTCGGAGAGCCCTTTCATAAACTTTTATCTAAGGGACATCCGCATGACCAGGGCTGATGGTTCTGAAGGGGTTTCATTTGTGGCGGCCAATGCAGCCATAACAGTTAACCCAGGAACCATTAGGGCGCTCGGCCCTCCTCCTATTCCTTTAAATTCTGCTATGGTCTGACATGGTATAGTATACGACGCCAAAATGGGGAGTTTGTATTATACTCCCTGTTTGGCTAAGTATACTTACCATGTCAGACTCTAATGCCCGCCCTACCTTCCCCGCTAGCGCCAAGGTTCCCTGGGGTTGCCTTGCGCGCAGGCCTCGTTGAATGACGGACGGTACACAATCTTCGGCATCTTCCGTAATCGGAAGTAGGGTGGGCGTCACGTGACTATCTTATGACTGCATTTGCCACAAAACTTCGGCCTGACAGAGCTGACTGACAGCCGTTTAATGCTATGGTCTGACCTTTTAAATGTTCTTTCATTGTTTTCACTATTATTAAATAGGTGTGTGTGTGTGCATGTAAAGTTAAGGGGAAAGCTTTGTACCCTCAGCACAGCAGCTGCTATATTTTTGTGTTTAATCTGTCTTAAGGTTGTCAATAGATTAGTTTTCATTGTTACAGATTTAATGTAGATAATTTGTAAGTATTTTTATATTGTTTATTGTTGCACGCTGCAGGTGATAACTTTCCCGTTATATGATGTAATGATTGTTCTGAAAAGTCTCTGATCAGTTAGTGTGGCTGTAATAAAAGTAAACAAAACAAATGTTTAGCTGTGCCCATGTCCTTTCTAAACGCCATGCGCATGTAGAAAATGAGCTAAGAGATGAGGTAAGAGATTGACATTGGATTTAATTTCAGTGTCCTTTCAGGTATGCATGGATATTTATGCAGATTGTGTTAGTCAGTATTGCATTTAATGCTTTTCTGACTGGTATTACTTCTGTGGATATATTATTCTTTTTTGTTCTCTCTTTCATTTTTGTTGGTCTTTATTATCATTTGAAAGTTAATTGATTCTTTTGTCATTGGTATGTGCATGCATGTTTATAGTTAATCCGTTTTATAGGTCTGTATTTTTTTTCTGTATTCTAATAATTCTGTTGAGAAATAAGCTTGTTTCAGTTTTTGTTGTTTTCCACCATATGTTTTCTAGCTTGAAAATTCTTGTTTTTATGTAATTGATAAAACTTGGTTGAAAACCTGTGTCATATTGCCAAGTTCCTGAACATGATAAAATCTTTTCCACACTGGCAGATGAAAAGCCAAGGTTATTTTCCTGTTCTTTTAAGGGGTATTTTCACCATGAATTTCATTTTTTGTTTCTTCTTGTTTTATTCTGATGTAACATCGGTTAGAATTGTGTGTGAAGATATCCATGGGGCCCTGGTGAACCCTGGGCCTGAACTGGTGATCTGCGATGAAGGTCACCGCATCAAGAACAATCATGCCAGCATCTCACAGGCTTTGAACAGATCCGCACCAGGTGAGAGCTTTTCCTTACTGGAGGTTGTGTATTAGCTGTGATAACTAGTTACTGAAATAAGATGATAAATGAACCAAGGGAGTCAGCATGGGTGTGCATGCGGACAAAATAGATGCCAGAAGGTAATGGAATGCATTTAACAAATTAGCACTAAGCTGCAGGAAGAAAACGCATGCCAGAGGATTTTCTCTGTTTTTGCCATGTTGATTGAGCCTTCAGAAAGGTTTAGAAAAAAAGTTGTAGCCTGCACACCATGCAACACGCAGAATTCTCACAATGTTGCGCACAGGCTACAGACACTGGAGCACTATCATTATGACTGATGTGCCCCATTCTCCCACAGTTATCTACTTTGCATTTAATACTTCACATTTAGGGTAATTTGGTGCTGTGCTTGTTCATTTTTCGAAACCAAATGAAGAACCAATTGAGCACAGAATTATCCCAAAACTACAGTTCTTTGGGTAGGAAGGGACAAAAAACCTCCTTGATGAAATCAAAGCAAGAATAAAATGCTGCGAGATAGGTAAAAGAAGACTCTCTAAAATGGCTACTTTAGGGTATGTCATGAATGTCGGCCCATGCAAAACCATGCCAAACTTTGTAGAAACACACACACACACACACACACACACACACACACACACACACACACACATATATATGTATTCATATTTTGTTTCACACAAAAACAAAATAAGAATTGCATGGGTGACACCTTTCCGGCTGGGAGCTGGAATTCCGGCTATCGAGATTGCCCAAAATCAGAAATCCGGCTGTGGGAAATTCTGTCAAAAAAAAAAACAAAAAAAAAAACTACTGGCGTTCGTTTCTTACTTCATCCGAGATCCGATCCAAGTTTTTCAACGAGCGTAGTGCTGCCATTTTGCTTTTCTGCCTCACGCGTGGGTTAGGCCGACATCATCTAGCTGAGCGAGAATCGAACAGACTACAGCTCTTCGTGGAAATCAACCAAGATGCCATACTTGACAGAATCGGACGATTCTTCGAAACTTCAGGCTGTTGAGGAGGGAGTTAAAAACAAGTGGCGGTGGGAATGGCTGCAAGAAACGGATGACGAAGGCAAGATCACCCACGGCATTTGGTGTCGAAAACTTACTTTGCCCGTGCGTGTTTTTGTATCATTTGTTCACAGACCATCAAATATGGAACCAGCGGCAAGAAAGTTACGACAACATGCGAATGACGCCAATCACAAGAAAAACCAGAAGGTAAGGAGAAAAGTAAAACTAAGGAAAAAAAACAAAAAAAAGGTATGTGGGGAGGTGTGAACGCAGCAAAGGGCTCAGACGCCTAGCGCGAATTGATTCCGAACTCAGCGATCGCTGTAGTGTGAACAGCCTCAGTGTGATCAAGATCATGAACTGATGAAGGCCCTGTTGCTTTTTTTTTTTTTTGCTTTTTTTTAAAATTTAGTGCAACAAGACTTTTATCATCCAGATACCCAATTTTTTTTTCCTGGATATCTACACTGAGTTTTGTGACATTCTCTCTCTCTCTCTCTCTCTCTCTCTCTCTCTCTCTCTCTCTCTCTCTCTCTCTCTCTCTCTCCGCCCTCCCTCCCTTTGAGTCACAGTGAAACACACCCCCCCCTCTCTTTCCTTCATTACCAAACTACTTAGCATGCGCGCGCACGCACACGCACGCACGCACGCACACGTACAAATGCACATGTATGACTAAACCCCACACTTTTGTCCCTTTTCCTTCCAAAACATTGACGCTCCCAAGTCTAATAACACATTTTGAGAAAAGACCTTAAACTTAAGAACACACACACACACACACACACACACAATTCTAATAAAGCAAACCAAATACAAAGTGGAATACATTTTGTGACTGTTTCCCCACATATAAACAGGTATGTGCACCTCTGCATAGAGCAGAAGGGATATGTGCATATTGATAATGTGAATTATCAACATTTTTCTCTCTCTCTCTCTCTCTCTCTCTCTCTCTCTCTCTCTCTCTCTGTGTGTGTCTCTGTCTCTCTTAGTACACACACACACACACACACACACACACACACACACACACACGTATGTCTAATTAAGCAAACCAAATACAAAATGGAATACATTTTGTGACTGTTTTCCCCAGGTCTGGTCATCCTGTGAAAGCATTCCCACAGTGTCAACAGCCATCCCTTCAGGACAAGCACGGAGCATGATGGACGGGATTGCTGATACAAAGGCAGTTATCACTGCCTTGGCTGCTGAACATCTCTCTCCCTTTCAGCATGATTCCGGACCTCCTGCAGTTGGGGAAGCGGGTTGCTGAGGACAAGAAGGCACTCCTGAAAACTTCAATGGGAAGGACTTGTGCAACGTACACGTTAACTCATGGTCTGGCGAAAGGCCTGAAAGAAGAGCTGGACTGCAAATTGTGGAGATGTCACTTCTCCATGAATCTGGATGAGGCAACAAACGCCATGGACAAGATTGTCAACATTGTAGTAAACTACTTTGATGAGGAGAAAGGACAGATCCAGACTGAACACTTTGCTTCTTTCAAATGAATTGTGCAACTGCTGATAATATTTATGAGGACTGAAGCAAGTCCTTGAAGATAGGAAGATTCCAGTCAGCAACATCGTTAACTGCCTGATGGATAACTGTGCGACCATGAGAGAGTGCAAAACAGGTGTAGAAACTCAGCTCAGGGGAGACAATACCTTCCTGCTTGATGTTGCTGGAGACACTGTTCACACATTTGCTAATGCTGCCAAAGCACTGTTTCAGCCATTTGGGAATTATTTAGAAGAACTCTGCAGTCATTTCTATTATGACATTGAAAAAAGTCCCAAAGTGAAAGAAATCTTGGGAGAGATTCAGGAACTGTTGGGATTCAGGGACGGGTGTGGTCGACTCGGTGTCCTTCGACCATGTCCAAGCAGATTTCTGCAAATGTTGGATGTCACCAATCGACTTCACAGCCTCCTGGATGCACTTCACGTCTACTACTATGCCTATCTGGGAGACGACGAGCAGCAGAAGTACAGGTACTACAAATTTTTTCAAGTTGTAGGAACTGAAACATGTATTTACAGTGATATACATCATTTATTATAATTATATACCATCTGATCTATAATCTTACATTGAAAAAGACAGCTTGTTATTATTTCACTTTTATTGCACTATAGACACACATGTGCACACACACACACACACACACACACACACACACACACACACATGTATGGTAACTTAAGATAGAGCCCTCAACTCCCAGTGTAGTGGGTCAAATAGTGAAATTTATTCTCTTTACACTGCCCAGTGAATTTTTTGTTCATCATGGTTATTTGTTATTTTTATTTATTTATAACAAAAAAGTAGAGCATCATTTCTGGCACCCACATTTTTTTTTCACCAGGAGTGTGTTTTGTTATGTAAATGTGGCAGGGCTAATATAACTTTTATTATCAGTGCCAACACTGAAACTTACACTTACCTCCATCCCCCTCTATCTTCTCTCTGTCTCACTGTCTCTGTCTGTTTGTCTGTCTGTCTGCTGTCTGTCTCTCTCTCTCTCTCTCTCTCTCTGAGTCTCTCTCTCTCTCTCTCTCTCTCTTACACACACACACACACACACACACACACACACACACACACACACACACACACACACACACACACTGCACATTTTCTGATGTTCTCTCTCGGAATGTCACAAGTTTTCTATTTGTACAGAGTGAGACAGTTGCTTTTTTTTTCAGATCACTGATTGAAAACATTTTGACGGAGCATGGCGTTGCAGATGGAGATGCAGCCCGCATTTTCATCCTCCAAAGAACGCAAGCTCGTCAAGCAAGATCATCCTGTAGTGACACCTGGAAGGACAAGATATTAACAGCCCTTTTCAGCGAGCAGCAGAAGTTCATCACAACTCTTGATCTCTACCGTGGCATCCTCAGAAAGTTCCAGAAGTACGTGAAGAAATTCCAGGCAGAGAAACCAGTCATACATCAGCTGCATGGAGATATGTTTAAGGCTGTGCGTGATTTTCTGGCATTGTTCGTGAGACGAGACCTAATTCCTGATTATTCCATGAGAAAGCTCAAGAACCTGAAAGACAAGGTGGGAAGACCAGAAAATCAAGTTCGAGATGAGCGGCTTTGTGTTGGAGAATTTGCATATGCATCAGTGGAAAAGGCCTCAAAGGAAAGTGCCTGCCACTACTGGGTCAAGAAACTGTATCATCAGCTAAGGAGTGGATATTCTTTGGCAGGTAAAATGCTGCTGGAGAAAAATGCCATTGGACAATAAGACATAGAACAGTTGAGTGCCCTTGACCCTGCAGCTATCAAAGTAGGGAGCACATCAGACAGTCTTATGGACTTGGGAAAGCAGCTGGGAATGTGGTTTGTGAGGCTTAGCTTGGTGCTCTTGACATAGAATGTAAAATGTATTACACTGACTTGGATGTCATCAGTCTAGCAAAGGAGTACAAACTCAAAAAGGATGCAAGAATTGACAGAGACTTTTGGTTTCATGTTCTTGGATTGAAAACAGATGACGGGACACAAAGATACTCACTCCTTGGCAGAGTTGCTAAGGCTGCCCTCACTGTGTTTGCTGGGCCAATAGTAGAGTCTTCCTTTAATCTCATGGATGATGTTGTCAGGGCAGACCGAACAAACTGACTGTGACGAACTATGAGGCCACAGCCATAGTTAAGTCAAGCCTAAAATCAAAGCAGACAACCTCAACAGACTTTACCATTCCTCCTTTTGTTCGGAAGGAAGTGCTCAAGGCAAAAACAAATTACAAAACACATTTGGATGAAGCCAGGCTAAGACATAATGCAGAAAAGGAGAGGAGGGCTGCAAGTGCAATGCTGCTGATGAGAGAGAAGAAGAAGAAAAAACAAAGAATTGCTTGCAGAGGATATATCACAGGCAGAAAAGCATCACCTTCTACTGTGAGTTTCCAGGAGGGTGACAGTCATCACCAGGAAGAGCACAGCTATGCCAGGAAAGAAAACAACCACCCCAATAAGTGCACAGTCATCCCAGAAACACCACAGCCACCTCAGAAACACCACAGCCACCGCCAGGAACAGCACAGCCATACCAGAAAACAACACAGTCACCGCAGGAACAACACAGCCACCCCAGAAGTACAACAGACATCCCAGGAACAGCACAGCCACCCCAGAAGAACAACAACCACTCCAAGAACAATGCAGCTATCCTAGAGGAACAACATCTACCCCAGGAACAGCACAGCCACCCCAGAAATTCAACAGCCAGCTCAGGAACATCACTGCCACCCCAGGAACAGCATAGCTACCTCTCAAAACAGAGCAGTTCTCAGGCTGGGAAAAAAATGACAAATGAAGTTGGACAGTATATTTTCAAAGCGTCCAAGGTTAGGCCAGTGTGAGTAGTTTGCTTGATGTTGATTTGCTTATTTTTTTTTTTTGTTAAATAAACTAAAACAACTTGAGACAGTGAAAGACATTGCCTTATTGTGGCTTGCAAGAACTGCTACAATCAAACATGCATTAATGTACTGTGAGTGAGGATGCTATGCAATGGTGAGATTTCCAGAACTATCAGTGGCTAGTGAATGGTGCTTCTGTCTTGACTGGAATCCAGGAACTGCTGTCATATAGACTCTTCACCTTCATAGAGTCAAGAACTGCTGCCCTAATATTGTGGCGAGAGAGAGTTAGTCTATTTACCTTAGTGGAAATCATAGAACTGATTTCATATTCATAGATATATTGTCACTAATTGTGGCTTGTGAGTTGGAGACTCCAGAACTATTGCCATGTTGTGGCATGTTGTTGTGAGTTGGACTCTTTACCTTCATGGGAATCACAGAACTGCTTCCACATTGTGGCTTGTGAGATAGGCTTTCTGCCTTGGTGAAATTCATAGAGCTGCAAACCTATACTGTTGCTTGAGATGGGTGCTTCACTGCCTTTGTAAGGTAGCTTTAATCCCTTAACTCCCATGTATGCTGTAGCCTGTGTGTGATGATGCTATACTTTGATGACAATACTGAAAGTCCTAGTGTATTTTGGCTTGCAAGTAATGAAGCTATGATATGTACCACTGTATTGTGTATATCTTCGGTTTAAGTGTTCAGGAATAGTACTTGGACTTGAAAAGTACTATTTTCATAGTCATAGTCTGTGATACTATGCCAACATAAAAATTATTACCACTTGCATCAAAATGCTCCCAGGAGAAGCAGACTTTTGCTTCTTTTATGCCTAAAAGCTTCAGCTTCTGGGGGGCAGAGCCCCCAGACCCCCCAGCAGGGCGTTGCCCCTGCACCCCACCGGGACCTGGGTGGCCCCTGGACCGCTGCCTTTCAGGTTTTTGAAAATTTGAAGGTGTCACTCATGGAATTACACTGTTACTGTTAAATTCTAAATTCATTCATTTGCTTCGAGCTATTTTCCTTGACTCCTATATGAAATATAGAATTTGAAATGATAGAGAAATGAATGAAAATTCAATCCATTACAATGAAACTTACTTCCAACCATGCATGGTTTTGCTTGTGAAATTCAGGACAGGGGTAACAAAACATGACCATGCGGGTAAAAAAAAATTTCAATCCTTACGAAATATTGAGTCATTAAAATGAAAGATGTTAAAAGAGCTGTTGACTCTAATTTAGTTCTTCTTTTATATGCCTTTCTCATTGTTTTGGCTCTTGATCTGTGTGTGAACAATTGCTTACAGACAAGAAAAAGTGACCACATTGGTTCAAAATGTACTGGTATGATTTTTAATGATTTGGACTTAAACGAAATGTTGAAATACAAGAGCAGAAAACTGTGTTGAAACATAATGACATCCTTAGGGATTAACTGTGTCTAAGGCACAGCATCAGGGAAGATGGAGCCCATCCCTCTACTGTAGCTCCTTAAATTTCTTTCAGCCGACTCAGGTACCTATTCTGAACAATCAGGTACAATTCTGAAAGGGCAGAGAGGGTTGTCAAGCTGTAAAAGTCCACCCTCAGAGGTAGTTGTTTACACACAGCTGTCAGCCTTATTCTGTGATACTGATAGTCTGTGTTCTGTCGTTCATTCATGTTGGTGCCCTGTTGCCAAAAAAAAAAGGAAGTGTGAACCACTTGTGCATTACGGGTTATACAGGCGGCGTGTGGTGCTGACTGGCTATCCCCTGCAGAACAACTTGATGGAGTACTGGTGCATGGTGGACTTTGTGCGGCCCAACTTCCTGGGCAACAGGACAGAGTTCAGCAACATGTTTGAACGGCCCATCATGAACGGCCAGTGCCAGGACTCCACCAACCAGGACCGCAAACTGATGAAGCAGCGAGCTTATGTGCTGCACAGTCTGCTGCAAGGATTTGTGCAGAGGTAGGTACTTAAGTGTGTCTCCAGAGGTTATTAAGTAGGGACTTTCTTTTGGGTCTTGTTTTGCCTCTTGTCTCATTGCAGGTCTGTTCTTTATTAAGCATTTATGTGAAAGCTTATTAGTGTACAAATAAGAGTTGTTGTACTTAATAATGGAAAGAGAGGAAGGAGAGATTATGAATATGGTGAATAAGAGGATTTACTAGGTCTAAGGTAACAGAAAAGGTTTATGACATCAGCTAGTTGCAGTTCTAGATCAGCTCAAGTGGTTGGCTATAGTTTTCGTTTATCTTTTCTGTGTCTCAGATTGCCACTAACTCACGCTATGCAAACTGTAAGCAGTACTTCTTTTTATCCAGATTGTCAAAAGTTTTAGGAAGAAACCTAGTATTTTGAACATTTTTTTTTCACACTAAGATTGTTAGCAAGTGTAACAGTGTTTTTTTTTGTTCACTGAAATAAAATATTTTTACAGGCGTAGCCATGTGGTGCTGCAGCGTGCTCTCCCAAGGAAGCACGAGTATGTGTTCCTGGTGCGATGAGCCCCATTCAGCGCAAGCTGTACCGCCGCTATATTGACTCCTTGGAAGATAACGCCAGTCTCCTTCAGGCCAGCACAAACCCCCTCAAGGCATTCTCCGTGGGCTGCAAGGTCAGGAATGCCTAACCTGGTGGAATATTTGGGGTTCCATGTGAAGCACCTGGACCATTTGTTCTGTTGGCTGCTTGACTCAGTGCCTTTGTCTGTTTAAAATAGCATGTTTTTTTTTTTTCTTTATCAGATATTAGACAGAATTTGTTCCATTAAGACTGGGTCGCTTGTGAATATTGTGCTGCATTAATCATACAGCACCCCTGTTTTGATTATAGAAATAGTCGATGGAATAGCCCAATCTACCCCATTGATCATAGCTGACCTGTTTTGATGGCTACAGTCACTTTATGAAATAACCTAACTATACCTATCCGTTGATCATAAAGCACACCTGTTTTGATGACTACAGTCACTTTATGAAGTAGCCTAACTATACCTATCCCGTTGATCATAAAGCACACCTGTTTTGATGACTACAGTCACTTAATGAAATAGCCTAACTACACCTATCCTGTTGATGATAAAGCACACCTGTTTTGATGACTGGAAATACTGGATGAAATAGCACAACCTACTCCATTGATCATACAGCTGACCTGTTTTTTTTTCATGCTAAGATTGTTAGTGACTACAGTCACTTTATGAAATATACTAACTACACCTATCCCATTCTCATCATAAAGCGCACCTGTTTTGATGACTGCTATTGCTGTATGAAATACCCCAACCACACCTGCCACTGGTCATACAGCTGACCTGTCTGATGACTGCAAACACTGTGAAATAGCCCAAACAGCCAGTGATCCTGTGGCTGGAGTAGAAGACACCACTGAACAGAATAGCATGTGATGTACATACAAAGTGGTTGGGGGAAAAAAAAAAACAATGTGGAGATACAGCAGTGAGAACACCATGTGGACTGTTTCAGATCTGGAATCACCCTGACATCCTGCACAAGTCCATCGTGTTGAAAAAGCCGATGGTGGAAGACAACGACCTTGATATTGAGGGTGGGGAAGGAAGCGGGTCCAAAAAGAAGCTGACAAAGACGGACTCCTCCTCCTCCCTGGCTTCCATGGCCTCCTCTGTGTCCACTGTGACCATGAAGTCCAGTGCGTCCTCTGTGGGACTCGGCTCGCTGAATCTGGATGCTTCCTCCCCAGGTAGCAGCAAGACAGGTGTGCCCACCCCAGATGGTGAGGCTGATGGGGATGCTGGCAGTTTGGGAGGTGTGAGTGCTGTTTGGACGGCTACGTCAACAGAAGGTGGAACCAACACTCCAGTGGTGGACAAAAAGGAGGATGATCATGCGTGGGTTAGTGATTGAGGAGATTCCGTCCCGCGCACACGTTTTCCTTCCTTTTTAGTCCATCCGTATACTACTTCAACACGATTGTGCTGACCCAGGAACTAGAAAAACATGCACACATTGCTCTCTGCAATAACATGCTGGCATTGGACAAGAGTAACATGTGGACATAGCACAACAGTAGCAGACAGACATTGCACAGTAGTTAAAATACATACATTGCACAACAGTAGCTTGCACAATATAGCACAGGAATAACATAATAGACATTGCAGAACAATAGCATGCACATATTGCACAGTAGTAACAAGCACACAAAGCTTGCATGGCTGACAGTTGATTGAAAACTGATGCCTGTCACCAAAGTGCTGAGCTTAGACCAGATATCAAAGAATAATTTGTAATATTGGTGTTTAGATTTGTTTAACAGTGTCCTTTGTGCAGAAATGAATTTGGGGTTTACAACGTTTAAAAAAAACTTGATGGAGTTGAAAAAGTTTATGGTAAACATGGATTTAGAATTTTATCATTGTGAGATTAACGCTGACAGCAGTTTATATGTCATTTTCAAAGAGAATGAAATATTTGACAGCATACCTTGGGAAGATGATGATAGAATGTTTACAAGTATTTGGCCCTATCATCAACTGTAGCAAAGATACAAATATTGAACATTTTAAGGATTACATTTGCTCGATTAGAAACAGTAGCGTCTTAAATCTGTGTTTGTTAGAATATAATTGTGTAAATGTTATTCCGTTGAAAAGATCAGGCATGACAGTCCGCTGCTGCAAGACCTGTAGACCCTAAGTTATAGTGCAGGTGGAAGGTGTGTTACTAACTAGCTGACGTGGGCAGGTGGGGATGCCTTTGAAGATTACGAGGCAGGGCAGCTAGAGCATGGGCCCAAGATGGTTCTTCTTAACGCAATTATTGAGGAATCCCTCGCCATTGGTGACAAGATTCTTGTCTTCAGGTAAGTGCCTGTGTGTGTTTTGTCACAAATTGTGTGTGTGTGTGTGTGTGTTGTTGTTGTTGTTCTTCAGTTTAACCCTTTCACCGCCATGGGCGCTTTTTGGTGACCAGTTGGCAGAGCGCCATGGGCGCCTTTTTTGGCGACAAAGTAGGGTGACCTAACTCCCGATACTCTCATGATCCTAGTTCATGAGATAAAAAGCCAGCAATAAACGTCATAGTTGGGGGATGGTCTGGCCCATGCTCACAGCCATTTGCTTTGTCAGAACACTATTCAGTTCAGTGTTTTATTGACTTTATTCCGATTGTTTTTCCATTCACTATGACGTCACCACCAAGCACTTTACGTACTCGACTTTGCCGTACATTTACCACAGATCAAGTGCTGGGAATATTGAATAGACAGTTGGTTGTTCCTAATACAGATGAAGAAGACCCAGACAGTCACGAGTAAAGAACGATAGTGAGGGCTTGACCGAATTATTCCAACGTGAAGCGTTGGACCGTTGCCAACTTGTTATGAGAGGCTGATAAGACGCCCACTTACTACCCTACCGCGTGTGCCCCAGTGTTTCTGCGTTGAGCCAGCCAGCACTGACTGACTGTTCACTAACTCTATGTGAGGGAGCCAACTAAGACTTTAGGCAACGAACTTCACACACACGCTGTGGGCCCACTCTCGCTGGTTGAGGTTGAAGGGGGCGTGGCCAACTGACACGTGAGAGGCGAGTATCGCAGACGTCTTT
Organism: Conus betulinus; assembly: GCA_016801955.1. Taxonomy (NCBI): domain Eukaryota; kingdom Metazoa; phylum Mollusca; class Gastropoda; order Neogastropoda; family Conidae; genus Conus; species Conus betulinus. The sequence continues at coordinate 407,518 of JADBJO010001513.1, forward strand.
CGAGTGGGTGTACAGCTGATTATAGAGATCAACTGAATGACAAGGGTTCAGAGACCAACAGGCACATGAATGACTTTGTGTTCATAAAAAAAAAAATATATATATATATTACTGTTGAGAGTGAAAGGGACGTGTGTGTGTGTGTGTGTGTGTGTGTGTGTGTGTGTGTGTGTGTGTGTGTGTGTGTGTGTGTTTGTGTGTGTGTGAGTGTGTGTGTGTTTGTGTTGTGTGTGTGTGTGTGTGTGTGTTCCCTTTTTCTTTCTTACATGTGTACCAGTTAGGCATAAGAATGTGTGTGTGTGTGTGTGTGTGTGTGTGTGTGTGTGTGTGTGTGTGTTCCCTGCTATTGGAGTAGTTGTGTATTTGTGGCTGTTTCATGCACTTTTCTGTTGGAAATACCATACTTTTTGGTCTTCAGTTGTGAGTGGAGTATTTTTCCTCCATTGTTGAGAGTTTGTTGGCATTCTTTCTTTATTTTTTACGCTTAGAAGAAACATAACATTCTTTTTTTATTTTGCATTTTTTTTTTTGCACTTGAAATCACTAAAAAACTGAAATTGTTGTTGACTTACCATTACTAACATGTTATGATATAATAAAAGTACAGTGTATCTCCTCCATTTTACAAAAAATAGCATGAGAATTGGTTGTTTAGTTCCAGAGATATCCGCGTTTCACATATGCTGGTATACAATAAGAGCTTTTTTGGAAAAATGGCTGGCGATGGAGATTTATGCAAAATATAGAATGTCTGGCGGTGAAAGGGTTAAAGTCTTGCCACTAAAAGTGATTAAGACTGAATTTATTTTTGGTATAATTTAGGTATGTATGTCATTGAGTGTGTGAGATGATGAAATATAACGTTATACTAGCAATAAATTAAGTCCACCCCTACCCCATCCCCTTCTAGTCATTCCAGTTAGAAAACTTAACTATAAAGAATATAACTGAGAAAAAAAAAAGAAAGAAAGAAATTAAAGATAAACACCAATTGAACTACTCAATAAACATTTACATACAGAATCTAGTGCAATCTTGACCATCGACACATGATGGCTGCGGTGTGTGTGTGTGTGTGTGTGTGTACGCAAAATGGGTTTACAAATTGTCACCAGACGGAGATCTTTTTCTTTTTTTTTGTTAACATATTTTTTTTAAAGATACCCAGCTTTTTCCTTTCTAGATCTTTTCATGTTTTTGCTTAACGACTACCGGATTTAAACAGGTCACTCAGCTAGGAATAGCACTTACTTAGAGCTTTCAACAGACCTCCATCTGTCTTCTTCAGCAGTGGTGTGGCTACTGGGTGAACTGGCGTTTAGTGCACATGATCACAGGTCGAACCCTGGTCATGTGACTGAACAATGAGGGTGTTGTACACCGATGGCAAGATGTGTCTGCCCCAGTCCCGGTTGAGTGTGTGGGGTTGTTGGCGGCAATATGTATAGCCTCCTTCACCCCACGCTGAAACCGTCTATTGTCACGGTCGAGAACGCTGATGTTTTCATAATCAAACTGATGTTGCTGGGCGTGTAGGTGGGCGCCTACTGGTGATGATTCCCTTTTGTGTTCTGTCAAGCGTTTTTGAAAGTTCCTCTCAGTTTTCCCTGACATAGTTCTTTTCACAGTCACGACAGTCTATTTGGTAGATCACTCCAGACTGTCCAGTTTGTCAGTTTTGTCCTTGGGGGTGACCAGCTGGCAGCGGATGGTGTTGATAGGTTTGGGATGTACGGAGACGCCAGTTTTCCTGATCTGCCTGCTCAAGGCTTCAGTCACACCGCGGACATGGGGATGGTGACATGTCCTTTATGCCTGGTTTGGTTTTGGTTGGTGGTAGGATGCGTGTGTGATCTTCTTGCTAGCCGGGATGTTCTACGCCCACTTCTCATAGCCTGATATGGTGAGAACCAGTTTGAGATGTTCCATTTCCTGGTCTTTGGCATCCTGAGTAGAGCAGATGGTGTTGGCCTGATGGGTGAGGGTGTGTATCACTGTGAGTTTGTGTTCCAGTGGCTGGTGGCTTTCAGACTGTAGGTACTCGTCAGTGTGGGTAGGTTTGCGGTACACACTGAAGGAGAGGCTGTCCTCTGTCCGTGTAATGAGTGTGTCTAGCGTGGCAATCGAGTTGTTCTCCTCCACCTCATGATTGAATTTGATAGCAGGGTGTTGACTGTTTAAATGGTTAGTGAAGTCTTCCACCAGCTCCCTCTTGAGGATGGTCATGGTGTCGTCCACGTAGCGGCCCCAATAGAGCGTGGAGGAGAATGGTAAGATGCCAGGGCCTTCTCCTCAAAGTCCTCCATGAAGAGGTTGGCTACAATGGGCTGACAGGAGAGCCCATGGTCGCTCCTGCGGTCTGCTGGCAGAAGTTAACTTGGAATGTGAAGTAAGTGGTGTTGAGACAGCAAGCCAGGAGTTCACATATGCTGTCCACGGAAAGCATAGTACGCTGGGGCAGAGTGTCGTCAGCCTGGAGTCTTGCTTTGATGATGAGGATGCTTTCTTCGACGGGGAAGCTGGTGAACAATGCCAAAACATCATATGATAACCAGGCACTCGTCAGGAGAAAGGGTGTAGTCTGCCAGTTTCTGAACCAAGTCCACACTGTTGATGATGTGGTGTTCTGTCGTGCCAACCAAAGAGACGGGATGTCTGCCACAAATCTCGCCATCTCATACATGAGGGAACCTCTGGAAGCAACTGTGGGACAGAGAGGGACGTCTTTCTTGTGCACCTTAGGAAGGCCGTAGAACTTGGGGACATCAGTGGATGATGGGTACAGTTTTCTGTAACAGTCAAGGGAAAGTCCGCCTGCCTTCTTGAGATGTTTGAGCAGATCCTTGAGCTTGGTGGCATACCTGTTGGTGGGGTCTTTCTTGAGAGGCTGGTAGGTTTTTTTCTGTCATCCAACAGTTGGCTGGCCTTGTCATAGTACATGGACTTGGGGATGATGACCATGGACCGACCCTTGTCGGCTGGGAGTATCAAAATCGTGTCGTCTTTCCTAAGTCGGCGAACGCACGCCTCTCTTCAACAGGAATGTTGGGTTTCGGCAGTTGTGCTTGTTTCAGGATGTTGACACATTCCGACCTCAGATGGGACACCTCTTCTGTATGCAGGCCTATCTGTCTGCAGGTGGTTTCGATACTCGTGATGTAGTCCACAATGGGGAGTTTGTCTGGGGTCACAGCAAAATTGAGTCCCTTTTCCAGCACTCACTGTTCAGAGGTAGAAAGTTCACATTCCGATAAGTTCACAACCCTCTCTTCTTCACCCTGCGCGTCGCTTCTTCAGTCACAGATACAATTGGAATGTGATCGTTCTTCTCATGCTTCAATCTTGCCATTAGTTTCTCAGACTTGCTTCTCTGGCGCACGCTCACTTTGTTCCATTCCAAGTTTTGAGTTGACTCGAGCCAGTCCTTTACTTCCGCCAGTATCTCAGTCGGTATGTTTGCACTCAACCTGTCATTGGCATATTTTTGCTGTCGCAAAATTTTGTAAAATATTCTAAAGATTCAGAAAAGATGATTTATCAGTTAAGAAAGCAGTTTTTTCACAAGAAGATTGCTTAAAAAAAAATTGTGGAAAGTCTGAAGATAATCCAAAGTGTCATTTGTGTATCATTCTTATTTTGAAGAAGTTTACTAATGAAACTACATTTATAAAGTTTTGCTTGTTTTGATGATGATAACCTGATTTAAAAGGCATTTGAAAAGAAGAGAAACTGACTGGAGATCTGAAACTGTTTTGTGTCTGTGATGGGTGATTGGATTGAGAAAAGGGTGAAAGGGGGGTAGATTGAATATGACATTATTGATTTGCAAAATTATGCAGTGTTATCCAACAAATAGAATTGAAAGGGAAAAATAAAGCTTGTGTTGGGAGGCATAATCTGACAATACAAGTATGATCATGTTTAAGAGATGCTTTGCTTACAGGCAACAAGTATGCACAGTCAAATGTACAGCAAATCATATATATATATATAGAGAGAGAGAGAGAGAGACTTGTGCTCACAGGCTCAAACATACATATGTACACACATAGGCATGAACACACATGTATACTCTCTCTCTCTCTCTTACACACACTCATGCGCACATGCACATGCGCACACACACATATGCACATGAAGTTGATGGACTTTCAAAAGTAGTGAAAAACTGATAATATTTCACACTGCTAAAAAGTGCACGTAATTTATTATTTATATTCTGAATAATGTATATGCAAGTGGGTTTTACATTTGCATACATGACATATACAACATACAAATGTAGTATCACAGTAAATGTAGCAATCACTACAGATAGGCGGTAAAAGTTCTTTTTTTCATATTCAAACAAAGAAGTATGTGTAGTTCTGCTTTATCCCCAGGTTTTCCCATTCCATTTAACCTGTTTCATGGTTTTCTTTTTACTGTTCCAGCCAAAGTCTGTCAACTCTGGACACTATAGAAGAGTTTCCTGTTGAAAAGCAAAGTGCCACGACCAGACCTGGATGAGAACTGGGCCAAAAATAGATCTTACTTCCGTGAGTGTTATATTCTCAGTTTCAGGTGTGAGATGCTTCCTGTTTTAACCTGGGCCAAATATCCACCTTACTTCTGAGTCAGTGTTATATTCCCACTTTCAGTTGTAAGTCTTTTTCTGTTTTATCCTGGCCAAATATCCATCTTACTTCCACAGGTATTATATACTTTTGTTTCAGGGTTATATGTATGGAAGTAAGAAAGAGTTCTGGAAGAAGAGGATGAGCTTTTTTGGATTGTGGTGCTGCCATTTTGGTTATACAATTTTTTTTTTTCTGAGATCGTTTATGGTGGAGTAAAAGGGAGGAGGGTTGAAGTGTTTTGGACCATAGCGAATGAAATCTAGCTGAAAAATAGGTGGTTTTGAGTGTGGGTTTGTGTCTGTATATTTTGTGTGTGTGTGTGGTTTGTCTCTATATTGTGTATGTGTGTTGTTCATATGATATGTGCAATATGTGCAGGTCTGGATGGCAGTACTCGGGATTGGAAAGAGAACGTCTGATCAATGATTTTTAATCGCCCGGACAACAAGACAGTTTGGGTCTTCCTCCTTTCTACAAAGTATGCTGTCTGTGTGTGAATGTGTGTCCCTTTGTCTCTTATGTTTTACTTTTTCCTAATGTTCAAAATTTTTACATGATCTCAACATCTTTGCTCCTTTGGGCAACAGTATGGCCTGTCTGACATTGTGTATGTTATAGTCATGGACATTTTGGTATTAAAAGAAGAGTGAAGATCGTAGCATGATAGTTCGCTGCGAGTGTGGCATAGCAGCGAACGCTGAGGGAGAGGTGGCAGATGTCCTTTGAAGGACACTGATGTGAGAAGTCAGTGTCATGCGGCTCAGCCAATCTTCCAGCCATGTGGGTGACAATGGGTCTAGTCTATTATGTTCTGAGGCCTGGCAGATTTGGGGGACACTCCTTATAGGTTTGGCTGAAAAAACTGCCCTCTCGGCCGCAGTCTGTGTGTACCCGCCAAATATTAGGGACTCATGCAGCACCTCAGCGATTTTGGTCCTGCTGCTCTCTCCTTGAGGCGCCCTCAAGCGGCACAGGACGTTCGCCACCCGAACACGAAGAAGGCTGCCCGGTGGTCCTTAACCCTCTTCAGTATGCAGTTATCTGAGCTTAGTTACACCGAAAACCATCGGCAAGATAGGTAACTCCGTAATTTGAACATGGTTACTCAATTAAAAAAATAATTTTAAAGAGAGGAAAGGAAAGATGAAATGAAAATAATTTTCAAAATTCCTACGAATATATATGTTGCTATATCGTAAGTTTGAAGAATGTCACATGAGCCATTTACTCGGGGAAAAAAAAATCTTCTTCTTCAGAACTTTCTTCCGTATCACTGCTCATCATACCTGGAACCTCATCCCAGTCGAAATCTAGGTCACTCTAAGCTTCATTACCCAGCACTTCCACTAAGTCTTATGCCATAAATTCTACAAATCACAGTATCTCCATCACTAAATCTCATTATAGAATGGCAGAAATCAAGGTTAGCCATGGTGAAAAACAGCATTTCGACTTCAAAACTTAAAAAATTCGTAACTCGAGAACCACGGCACGCATCGACTCGCGTTTTTTTGCAGGTAGTAGACTACAGGAAGAAGGAATCACGTTCTCGCGAGACTTCCTTTTCTACGAGAAACATGGCGGCGCCCATTGTTGCCACGTGTTTTACCAGGCGCTGTGTGATTTCCGGTTGGGCGCTAGCGGGCGCCCGATTGTCAAAGGAGGAGGCAAAATACACCGACGCCCATTGTTGGCCGACCAACAACCAAAATTGAACTGAAGTTCAAGAGGAACCAGAAGTGGGAGGGAGAAATACGACGGCATTACTCGCAACTCGCCTACTACTGCCTGCGACAACAGTTGCCAGAGAACATGCAGACGTATGTCTGTAGGTTCACCTGTCCTTAATTAAGGGCCTCCGGCCAGTAGGATGTGAATCTCACACCGTCAAGTCAAGTCTGTGGCATACACGGGCTTGAAGCCATTGTGGTTGAGCGGTTTTCATCATTTGCTTGGGAGCTGGGAAATTGTAGGTTTCAGTTCTCCTATAGACATTTATTTATGAGATTTTTTTGGCTTTGGCTGGTAGCTCTTACACTGAGTGTGTTGTAGGCTTAAATGAGAAGGCTGAAACTACGCAGTTGAGTTTCATCCTCTTATTTGGGCATATTTCTGAGAGGCTTGCTCAAAGGTCCTATCCAACATTGCAGGAATGTTTTGCTGGCACTAGGGCAGACCACATTGATATGGGGACAAAGGAAGTATTGAGTACAGCTGTACCATATAGTCTGACACCTGCATAGAAGTGAGCTACATTTTGATCATTTCCATCTTCATTAACATCATCCAAAAAAAAAAAGGGAAAAAAGTCTGAATTTATATGGTCCTTCTTACTCTGCTTTTGTGTCTACATGTCTTATTTCTTTTCCCTGTTCATCTTCCTAGTATGTTCTTGTTAAAGTCGTCAGATATCAACAAGTTCATGTGGGTAGTTGCTGGATTGATTTGGTGGTGCTTGCTGAAGAGGAGTGCTTGCTCACAGTGTCTCAAATGACCAAGTGCTTACTGACACCAGTGAAAGACTTGTGTAGATGATATCCTGTGTGCGTTGGATCAAAACGAGTGCCTCTGAACACCATCATAGTGAATTGGCAGTTTGATAGTGTCTCCTGTTACAGGTTGCCTCAGGGCAATATGATATCACATCACATTAAATCTGAATATTGTTGGATTCTTCATGGAAATGCTGCACCAGATCAAACAAAATCTTATTTGGATTTTTAACACCAACAGTAATCAGTCAAACCTCATCTGATGATTATTAGTGGATTTCTTACGCCACAGTGATCGTATCAAACCAAATATGATCATTATCAGTGAACTTTTATCATTGAATATGTGAGAGACAGTGACATTGGAGTGCCAAGATCTGCGGTGGTCAATGTGTTATTTAAAAGATGTATTTAAAGCATAATTTTTTTTTCCCATGTGAAACAGGAAAGTCCTATTCTCAGCAAAGATCACACGGCTGGTCTTGCTTATCGGAGCGTTGGAAGTGTCCCAGGGAAAGTCCCTGATGGGTGAAACAGTAAAACGGGGTTCGTACGCCCCTTGAAGACCCTTGAAAACCCTTTAAATTTCAACTGGGTCAAAAAGGCCCTTGAAAACCCTTGAAAACTGCAGATATCCATACCTTCCCTTGAAATCCCCTTAAAAATCGTTTTCGGACCAAAACTGACCATAATATTTGAAGACGAATCGGAGAACAAACGCGAACGAGACTTCGGACATCGATTTTTGCCTCTCGAATGATTTTGCGTGTCGTCTGCTTTTCAAGCAAAGGGAGCAATTCAGTAGTTGGTTATCGTTTGCGCATGCGCAGTTCGACTTCCGACAAAGGGCGCCATGCTCCCATCATCTTCAGCAAAGTCCAATACTGTTGCGTCTGTCATCATGCCTAAGGGAAATTGCGCATTTGATCGGTTGTGGCTACAGAATCTTCAGCTTGCTGAAGGCGGGAAGATAGAAAAGAAGAAGGAAGAATATCGAAGCTGGGTCACTGAATGTGGAAACAACAAACGCGTTTTTCTGTAAAGTGTGCAAAAAGATCGTTGATGTTCGGACAATGGGTGAATGGGCAGTTACAAGTCACGGAAAGAGGAAAAAAATACTTGGAATTGGAAAAAGCGAGTAGGCCGGTCGTTAGTCTTACCGACTTTATTCGGCAATCATCAAATTCATCAACATCGGGTCAGACCCTTTCCTCAGTACGAATCGTCAGCCAGTCCACAATAACAGCAAGTGGGACAGATGTGTTGAAAGCTGAAGTGTTGTGGACGATTCATGCCATCAACAATCATCACAGTTTCCGATCTGCTGAAGACAACGCGAAACTGTTTGCAGCAATGTTTCCATATTCCTCGATTGCGATGAACAATCGGTGTGGGAAACCAAAAGTAGATATCTTGCAACTTTTGGCATTGCTCCTTTTTTCTGCCAGAACTGAAAAAAGAGTGAAATCATAGGCTAAATCTTCAAATCAATCGTCACATCGTCTCCATAGACTTTAAGTGACTCATGTGTGCGCATTTGTTAAAAGAAAAGAAAAGAAAAAAAATCATACTTTCTTGTTTAAAGAAGACAACATTCATACCACACCCCTACCCCCTTAACTTACCTACCGGCTAGCACGCGCACACACACACACACACACACACACACACACACACACACACACACACACATGCACCAAACAAAAACAATCATTTATCTAATTTATTCACTTAAATTTTTTTTTTCTTTTTTTTTATTACAGTTACTTTCATTTTTTATTCATCTAGTTATTTATTATAATTACTATCATTATCATTACTATCCCTTATATATATATTAAATATATATATATATATATATATATATATATATATATATATTTAAAATATATATATATATATATATATATATATATATAAATATATTAGGGATAGTAATGATAATGATAGTGGTAGTAATTTTACTACCACTATCATTATCATTACTATCCCTTTACTATCCTATTTTTAACAATATGTATATATTCCCCCCCCCCCCCCTGCCTACTTAGCATTATTATCAATCCACCTTAACCACAACCATCACAATATATCACACTACCGCACTAAATCAGCTACACAACCCCATCGTTTCACTCCCCCACGCACCCCCCCCCCCCCCCCCCCCCCCCCTTTTCCTCTACCATAATCCCCTCTGTCGTTTCCGTCTGGCGGCCATTCTTCCTACCACATGGACAGATAAGTCACTCTTCGTTCTTTGTACTGTCCTAAATGTTAAATGTGATTTTTTTTTTTTTTTTTTTTTTTTTTTTTTGCCTGAAGAAGACCCAAGAGGTCAAAATGCATTGTGTCGTGTCCTGTGCTTTGTTTGTCATGTCCTCGGCGGTAACTATCCCCCTCTCTTTCTAAATTTTGCTTCATTCTCTGCCATCAGTCACTCCATTTTGAAAACAAAGCAAAACAAAAAAAAACCGGTAAAGTGTGGTGCTGCAGGAAGGCTACCCACGTTCACCTTTTCAAGAGGGGTTACCCTGCTCCCTATCCTGCCCAGAACAAGCATTAGGCTAGTCCAGGCCCGCCAACCATTCACACACACTTCCACATGACAACACATGCAGTGGTTGTATTTTAAAAGTAAAGTTTTCTGAGCTCCCTCCTGAAATGTGCCAGAGAGGGGGCCTCTGCTGCAGCTGCCAGTAGAGAATGAATGAATGTCATGCTTTTTGATGAATCATTGAATAAGGACTTGAAACAGAAGCAGCTGGACATCCATGTCAGATACTGGTCTGTAAAGCAGATTGAAAGTTTTCTTTTTCTGATTTCTCAATTTCTGTATAAAGACTTCATTTTTTATTTTTTTGTATATGATATTGAGCGTGCGTGGAAAAGACTACAGAAGTGTAATCACCTTATCATCATGGCTGGATTACATGTGTAATGTTATTATTCACTCTTTTCTTTTTTTTTTTTCAATTGTACGGCTAAATTTGCCCCTTAAAAATTAAAATATCCCCTTTAGAAACCCTTGAAAAACCCTTGAATTTTTTTCCTGTGAGGAAGTGGGAACCCTGGTAAATAGTGTCACAGGACTTCTGATGTTTACAACAGGTGAACTTACCAGGTCCATAGAGAAGCTGCAGGCATAGTGTGTGTAAGTGTAAAAAGAAAGCAAAGAGACACGCACATACAACAACACACGCACACACACACACACACACACACACACACACACACACACACACACACACACACACACACACACACACACACACACACACACAAAACATGCACACACAAAACACACACACACACACACACACACACACACACAGAGTATTTCCTTTTGGCATGATATACTTTACCATGTCAGACCATAGCATTCAGCGGCAGTTAGCTCTGAAAGGCCGAATTTTTTGTGGCTAATGCAGTAATAAGACCATCACGTGACGCCCACCCTACTTCCGCCAGGGAAGGAGCCTGTGTCAACTTCCTGTTCCTCATTCTACCTCGGCCTCCTGCCTAATAAGGACAGGTTTTATTGCTCTGTCTCGCCTATACTTCTGTTTTTGTAAAGATTGCTTGTGTACTTGCCTTTACTTGTTCTGTTGTGTGGCTTACGCTAAACCATGGGTACTATTGCCGCGTGAGGCTTACGGTTGGAGTTTTATCATTTTTCATTCATTTTTATTCACGCTCTACGGTGTGACAGCTCGCGACTTCACTTTTCAGTGCCATTTGTTCTCCATGCGGCCCTTATTCACCGGTGCGTCCACTCTTTGTAGGAACGCATCCCTCCTCATCCTTAATTCTCTTCCACCTGTTTGCCTTCACTCTTGTGCTTCGTTTTTGTAAATCCACTTCGGCAATCGAACTCTCGCCGGTCATTCGTGGTCGTCCACGTTTGCCGTACCTGGTTTAGTGGTACGGAGGTTCCCCCTCCACCATGAATGATGAAATAAAATATGTGCGTTTCTTTTTGTGCATATAT
>JADBJO010001514.1:0-2500 GCA_016801955.1 Conus betulinus
AGTTCAAGAAAAAGAATGCATTGAAAAATGTTACTCAACCCTCTCCCCTCCACTCACCTCGGATGCCCCCAAATCAGACCCCATATCCCCTCATTTTTCAACCCAAAAGGCACCAAAAAAAAAAAAATAAAGGAAAAAAAGAGGGGAAAAAAACCCTCGAAGGAAATACTCCAACAAGTCCCAGCAGGACTGAGAGCTTCTCCGCCAGTGCCCGATCCTGCCTGGAAACAGTGGAAGGGAATCAGCAGTGAGTGAGTGAGGTATTGATTGCCATCTCTCTGATCTGCCACACTCCTGTCCAGGGGATGGTATGGGGGGGTGGGGGGGGAGGGGATGGGGTTGGTGGTGATGGGGAAGGGGGGTGGGGGGGGGTGAGGGGGGAGGGGGGGGGGGGTTTGGAGCTGTGTTGCATGCTGTGAAACGCCAGTCGATAGACGCTGGTACAGTCATCACGTATGATGGTCATTGAAAGGCGTGCCATGCAAGAACAGGGGAGGACAGCTTTGTACGTCAGGTTATTATCATTATTACTATCATCATCATCCATCAGCAGCAGCCGCAGCAGCAGCAGCAGCAGCAGCAGCAGCAGCATTAGTAGTAGTAGTAGTAATAGTAGAAGTAATAGTATCACAACTACAATCAGGCTTTCTACGATTGTTTGCAACGTTTGGAAGTAGAGTAGCGAACGTTTTTCCAAATGCGGGAACAAAAATCTGCCTGCAGGCTATGCACGGCACACGTACGCACGCACGTGCCCTGCACGTGTGTGTGTGTGTGTGTGTGGTGTGTGTGTGTGTGTGTGTGTGTGTGTGTGTGTGTGTGAATGTGTGTGTGTTGTGCGCGCGCGCGCGCGCGCACGCACACACACAACACCACACGCGCGCGCGCGCGCACACACACACCCACACACACACCACGCACGCACGCAGATAGAGAGAGAGAGAGAGAGAGTACGAGAGAGAGAGAGAGAGAAGAGACAGACAGAGACAGAACAGACAGACAGACAGACAGACAGACAGACAGACGGAGATTTCAGGGCATTTTCAAGACATTCTTCCTGATCTTTTCAAACCGGGTTGGAGAGAGAGAAAGAGAGAGAGAGAGAGAGAGAGAGAGAGAGAGAGAGGAGAGAGAGAGAGAGGAGTGTATATGATGGTGGTAGTGATGGTGGGGAGGGGGTGTGATGACGTTACAAACGGAATGAGTGAGATGGACATAAGTGAATGCAAGATGCGTGTACCACCCCGATATGTTGTTTCCCCTCGTTTGTTCAAATTCTCCCAATCTCAGCAATAGATAATACATGACAGTCATTGAGAGTGTCCCAAAAGACATCATTCTGAAAAACAGGATCCTAGAGATGTGGTACGGGTTATCAAAAATAAGAATAATGAAGAAACAAAATAAATGAATAAGCAGTGAATGAATATGTAAATGAATAAATAAATAAATAGATAAGGAATAAATAATGGAAATTCACATGGGAAGCGTCATTCGATATGTGCTTGGGGCATTTCACTGCAATGCCAGATTAAGGAGGAGGGGAGGAGGGGCACACCTTTATCGACCTGTAAAATACATCGCATGATGAAACTCCGTATCCCTTCACCCCAGGTAGCAGTCCCTTTATGATTGTTGTCAAGATGAGGAAGCCCCTCATCTCTTCCCAAGAACACTAGCTGAATCACTGTGACCATCAGCGGGATCAAACTTCTCACCCATTCAACGCCCACTTTGTGCTGAATTCGAGAAGATAAATGATTGCACGTTCTTCGTTTTCGTTGACCTGAACATCGTTTTCTCTTACCGGAAAGAGGACCAAAGAGGTTGAAACGCGTCGTGTTTTGTCTTGTGATTTGTTTGTCCTCCTTTGTCTGGCGGTTTGATTGTGATTTTTCTTTAAAAAAAAACATTTATCCCCCCCCCCCCCCCCCCCCCCCCCCCCACACACCACACACACACACACACTCAACACCTCACAGCGGATTTTCTTGTGATTATCTAATAAAACTCCTGAACCATTTTCCATCTTAGATACCTGTCGTCTCACACGTGATTATCGACATGCCGGAACATCAGTCTCGTCCAGTGCATGGCCCCAAAGAGCTGGTTTCCTTGGCAGTAGAGGAATCAGACAAGACCCTCGTCCAATGCCTGAAAAGAACAGGTTTCAGTGACATAGGTGGCGCATCCTAGCACTTCTTTTGATTGATTGATTGATTGATTGATTGATCGGCTAGTTTTTTTCGCTTGCGAAGATTAGTGGGAAGTTCCCGCCAGGGATGGGCGGCACGCCCTTTGATGACGGATTAGTCCAATTCGTGATCTACAGGATCTGTGGCATTGTGGGCAGGTGCAGATCCGGCTTGCGTTGTTGGGCTGCGGACCTGGGTCTTTCCTTCTCCTCTTCTCCTGGATGTTCTGACGTCTGGTTTCCTCGAAGTGATGGGTTCCCTGAGTGTTGAAGCTCTCCAGCTACCTCTGTCTGATGCTGACTGCT
>JADBJO010001514.1:5000-10000 GCA_016801955.1 Conus betulinus
CCACCACCTAACTCCATCTTCTTTCATCCCTACCCCCCCCCCCCCCCCTCCTCCGCTACCCTCCCCAGTATTCCCGTGCTCTCCCTCTCCCGTTGCCCTTATCCCTCCGTCACTACACTCATTGCCGTCCCACTTCCCCATCTCCCGCCTCCCCCTTCCTCCCCACCCCCCTCCCCCCCCCCACCCCCCCCCCCCCCCCCCCCTCCCCCTCCCCCACCTTCTCTCTCCCCCCTCCCCCCCTCCTCCACTCCGCCCTCCTGCTGTTCGTAATGTTTTCGCGCATTCTGGTTCCCTTCCCTTCCTCATTCCTCACTTGTCTCCTGCCTGTCTCTTCCCCCCCTCCCGTCCCCCTCCCCCCTCCCCCCCCCCCCCCCCCCCCCCCCTCCACACTGTTCCCCCCCCCCCCGCTGTTTGCAATGTTTCCCTCATTCCGCTCGCTTCCCGCCTTCCTCACCTCTCTCCCCCCACCCCCTACTCCTCCCCCCCCCCCCCCCCCCCCCCCCCCCCCCCCCCCCCCCCCCCCCCCCCCTTCCTGTGTTTCAGTCACAATCATCACCACCACCATCCCCACAGCCTCCCCCCTCCCTTCCTTACCAGTGCTTTGCTTTCTCATCAGTCAGCACCCTCCCCTCCCCCCCCCCCCCCCCCTTTGCCCCCACTTCCCCCCCCCCCCCCCCCCCCCCCCCTCATTTTCCCACCTCCTCCTTCACCTTCTATCGTCCGGCCTCTGATATCCGGACCCTCTCTCGTCCCTCCTCTACACCTCCAACCTCCACTCTCAGTGTGTCTGTCTGTCTGGTCTGTCTGTCTGTCCGTCTGTCTGTCTGTCCCCCCCTGTCCTCTCTCTCTCTCTCTGTCTGTCCTGTCTGTCTGTCTGTCTGTCTCTCTCCCCCTCTCTCTCTCTCTCTCCAAACCTCCCCTCTCTCTCCCACCAATCTCTGTCTCTCTGTCGTCTGATATAAGGACCTCTCCGTACTCTCTTCTCTCCCATCTCTCTCTCTCTGTCTGCTGTCTTTCTGTCTCTCTCTCTCTGCTCTCTCTCTCTCTCCTCTCTCTCTCTCTCTCTCTCTCCTCTCTCTCCTCTCTCTCTCTCTCTCTTTTCTCTCTGGGGGGGTGAGCTGTCGTCATCCAAGAGGAGAAGACACGTTTTCTTCAGCTCCGCAATTAATTAACGTTTTCTGTTAATTTCTCTCCGGTTTGCAGTCATACAGCTTTTCAAGTCGGTGACAGTATCAAGATGCCATCAGCATCTCTCGATTTTAGAGTTCGGTGTGGCGGGTTTGTCGCCGTCTTCATCAGTTTCATGGCAAAAAGAGCCAGGTTCAAGCTGTCCATGTCGTTGCGTGTATTAAAAGTACACACCCGTGTCACCGGTGTCATGGTAGGCTTGGTCCTCACCGCCTTTTTTCTTCAGCGACCTTCTGCTCCGATGCGGCGACGTGGAGACGAACCCCCGGGCCGAAGTCGTCCAGCTCCAGCTCCACGAAGCAGTCCCGCCTGGCTCGTGATGGCTCTGTTCGCCGTGCAAGTACGGACTCTTCTGTGGACTCCTGATCCTGACCATGCTTCAAGTAAACCCGGTGAGATCACGGCCGATCACCCGATGTTTAAAGACATTTTTACAATGTTATCATGCTTAACCACGAAGGTTGACAGCATGTCTGACGATGTAAAAGGAGTGAAGGACTCAGTCGACGGACTTAAAGGGGGACATTCATGACATGAAAGAGACGATCAGTGAGCTTCGTCTTCAAAATGACAATTTGAAAGCAGAAAACAGCATGATGAAAGACAGAATCGTGCGTTTGGAAGAAAAAGTTGATGATCTTGAAGGGCGATCAAAAAAGGAATAATTTGATTTTTTATGGATTGCCAAGGAGGGAAGGAGAAACCAAACAGGACTGTGTGAACATGGTGTATAACCTGTTGACGGATGAACTGAAACTACCAAAGACCGTGGAGTTTGACAGAATACATCGCATTAACAATAAGCCTAATTCGCCTGTTATTGGCAGATGCACCTTTTACAAAGACAAAGAAGAAATTTTCAGAGCCAAAAAGAACTTTAAGAATACTTCAGTGTTTATTGGTGATGACTTCACTCAGAGAGTCCGTGACATCAGAAAGAAACTAGGACCACATTTAAAAGCTGCCAGAGACAACAACAAGAGGGCCACTATGATCTACGATCATCTCCTCATCGAGGGCAAGAAATTTGTTCTCGATGCGGATGATCAGTTAAAGGAAGTGAGATAAAGGTTTGGGCCGGGCCCCCTGCAAACAAAGTTAAACTTCCACAATCCTAAAAGTCAAATTTCCCTGTTTGAGGATACAAAGGTATATAATGTTGACCAAACACCGGTTCCGAAGATAAATGCGGAAACGCACGTGCTGGTGGGCCGTGTGTCATGTTTACTGAGATCAGGTTGTAGGTGTGTACCGGAGAATTGTGAAATGCATGCTTGTTCTTCACGTGTTGGAATGATTTGTGACACCAGCCGTGACGAAGCACGTGAAAATGACAGGGAACAACACAATGGGGAAGAGAGAAGAGAAAATATAACCAGTAGAGACATTCCGATGGACGAAAGTCTGAATGAGAGTACGAATGATAGCGAGTTTGAAAGTGAACAAAATGTTTATGAAACACAGGTTAAAAAATAAAGTACACTTGTTCTCTTTTCCTTCATTGGAACGTAGATGGTCTTCTAGCTAAACTGACTGATCAACAGTTTTTTATCGTATGTTTACAATTTTGATTTCATTTGTCTTGTTGAAACGTTCATGGAGAAAATAGATTCCCATTTGTTTCCCCTACCATTCTGTCTTTTGTAAACCCGCGATTAAGCTGACAAGACGCGGGAGGATATCAGGTGGAGTGGTATGCTTAATTAAAACTGAGTTGATGGCTTATGTATCTGAACTTACATGTGAACATGAATATTATGTGTTTCTTATTAAATAAAACTTTATTTGGTTTTGAAAATAACGTTCTTTATGTGTGTACTTACGTGCCTCCAATAAATTCCCCATATTATACAACACAGTTGAAATTGAAAACGGCATTGTTTGCCTTGAAGAGGTTATAACAGATAAGATATTATTGTATGACAACGTTGATATCCTTTTATGTGGGGATTTGAACGGCAGGACAGCCACATTTTTTCCTTTTCAGCAATGATCAGTTTGATAGGTTCAGTTTTATGGATAAGATATGAATGAAAACAGATCTCATAAGATATATTCTAAGACTCGGAATTGAATGCTTATGGAAGAATGATTTTGAATTTATGTATTGCTTTTAGATTGTTTATCATGAATGGAGTATGTAATGGTGACCTTGAAGGTCATTACACATACATAACGGAAAACAGGGAGTAGCGTGAATGATTATTTCTTAGTTTCTGAAGATCTGTTCGATATTATTAGAAATTCTTGCCGTTTGCATGTTTCTGATATGATTAATTCTGATCATCAAACCATTGGAATTTTATTTTTTATGCGAAGAATGATGTGTTACGCAATGACAATGATTGGCGTGATATACCTTTATTTATTAAAAAGATAGTTTGGAATGATGACTTTGCTGAACAGTTTCATAATAGCATGCATTCAAGAAATAAATACAAAAGAAAAACTTAATCAAGCCAGCATATTGATGGGTACTGACATTAATCAGGCATTACATTTATTTAATGAATGCATAAGAGAGCAAGCAGTATGTATGGAAAAGAAAATTTTATACATGTCAGAAAAGGTCAGAAAAGTGGTATGATGATGAATGTAAAACTTCTAAGCGCGCAATGCTAGAAAACTTTTTAAGAGCATGTAGGAAATCATCCAGAAAAAATACAAAGTTGCCAGATACAAAGTTTGCCACCAAAAGGAGAATTCACCTGAAAAAGAGGCTAGGACAGCTTTTTGCAAAGAAAGAAGAGAGAATATAAAAAGCTGTTACAGAGAAAGAAAAAAGAATACAATAGAATTGTACTTGAACAATTGATTATGTCTGTAAATGACCAGAAAGAATTCTGGCAAATATGGGTAGAGTTTCTAATAAGAATAAGTTTTCAGCCAAATCAGATCACAGTACAGGAATGGTTTCAACATTTTAAAAGGGTTCTAGAAAAACATGAGACTGACGGCAGCAAATATATCCGTACAGATGCTTCTGATGTTTCAAAATTTTTCATATATTGATAACGATGATCAAGGAAATGGAAATGATGCACATGAGAATGATGATTATGATGATGTCAACTTTCTGAATCGGCTATTTCTAAAGAAGAAGTCATACTCTCAGTGAGAAAATTGAAAAGTAAGAAAGCAGCTGGACCGGATGGTATAATTGGAGAGCTATTTAAAATATCAGGAGATGATGTGATTTGATTTCTTTGTAAAATATTTCAATGTTCTGTTTGACACAGGTCAATATCCTGATTTATGGAAAGAATCTATTATCGTTCCATTGTTTAAAAAAGGCAACATTAACGATCCAAATAATTACAGAGGAATTTCTCTTTCAGATATAAGTAGTAAAATATATAGCTCTATAGTTAATTCAAGATTACAGGAATGGGTTGAGCAGAACAATATTACCGGTGAATTCCAAGCTGGGTTTAAACAAAATTATTCTACAACCGATCACATATTTACACTTTTAGCAGTCATTCAAAAACAATTTTCATGTAATAGAAAACTGTATGTAGCTTTCATTGATTTCGAGAAAGCGTTCGACACAATTTCAAGAAAATTACTGTGGCCTATTTTGTTAAAGAATGGAATTAAAGGTAAAATTTTACAGATGTGTTAGAAGTATGTATGAGGTTTGTTAAAGCTCGAGTTCGTTGTGGTACACAGTACACAGGTTATATCAATTGTACGAACGGTGTGAAACAAGGCGATATTTGTAGTCCTCTTCTGTTCTGTTTATTTATTAACGAACTTGCGCTTGAAATTATGAATAATGGTAGACATGGTGTTAGTCTCAATATGGATAT
>JADBJO010001514.1:15000-20000 GCA_016801955.1 Conus betulinus
AGTTTGAAAGCTATGAACATAAGAAAATCAACGAGAACCTTACTAAATATGAAGTAACAATAACGCATGAATCCTTTACATCGAATTAACAAATAACACACTAAGAAAGCAACAACCAACACATGCATCTGCTGCATGCATGCATGCGTGCATGTGTGTGTGTGTGTGTGTGTGTGTGTGTGTGTGTGTGTGTGTGTGTGTGTGTGTGACCTAGCACGTACTAGCACCACACCACAAATGCTGGTGCTGGAGATTAAAACGACTGTCAGATTAAAACAGTCTCATCAAATAAGAATTCAGCATAAAATCCCACACTCGCCGTCCGCTCCGTGAATGCGGTCGTGGTTATAAAGAATTTACGAGCGCACGGCGAGTGCGTTTTTTTTTTCTTTTTTGTTCAATTCACACACACACACACACACACACACACACACACACACACACACACACACACACACACACACACATGCACGCACGCACGCATGCACGCGCACACAGCGCGAGCGCACGCGAGCGCGAACACGCGCGTGCGCAACCATAGCCTTTGCGCATGTCATGTTTGCTTAGCTTCCAAGGTCTGACCACAGTGCTGTGTTAACGGATAGGTCATACATCTGCTCTAAACCGTATGTATGAGACCCTCTACATCTTAGGAAAGAATGTATTCTCCTAAAATGTCCAGTGTTTAAGGCGTTGCCAGCGACGTTTTCAGTGTGAAAATTACAACTTTGGAAAGAATTCATTCTCGTAAAATGTCCAGTCCTAAAGACATTGCCAACAAGTTAATCAGTAATACTTCAGATTTTCGAGATAAACTGCCTGGTATTTTTTTGCACGTGCAAGGATTTAAATCTGCCTGCTTTTTTTTTTTTTTTTTTGGCGAGATGCATTGCACAGTCGAATTCGTTAGCTAAAGTAGCATCTTTTCTTGTGCCGTAGAATCTCATTGGTTGATTTGGTGACAGGGCTATTAAATACCGTGTAACATTGTTGTTTTGTTGCTTACCTTTCTCTTCTGTGTTTTATGTCGGTTATAGTGAAAACCTCTGAATTCCACGGTTCGTTCGACACGTTGATTAAACAGTAAATCGGTCGAACGTGCATTCGTTTGAATCAATCAAGTTAATTCATTAAGGATCATCGACCAATCAACATTTCCCTAAATCATCACGCATCAATCACTGCCCTTAAGCAGTGTCCCAAATCATGAGGTCTCACTAGGAGCATCGTTATCTCTTGTTCTCTTTTTCAGTTTCTCAAACGAGCTTCCCGCTATTCGCAACGCCAACCCCCCCCCCCCCCCCCCCCCCCCCATCACTTCGTTATCCATGCCCCCTCCCTCCCCTCTCCGCCCTTCGCCTACCTTTCAGTTTCCATCCTCTCTACCCCCCCCCCCCCTCCCCTTGTTCCTCTTACCCCCACCCCCACTCCTCAACACTGTTTTCCTTTCTCATCAATCAGTCCTCTCCAACCCCCCCCCCCCCCCCCTGCCCCTCACCCTCCCCCCCTCCCGGTCCAATTGGCCCAGTGTCCGGAGTAGGCCCCCTTGTGGCAGACTCGCGGTAAAATCAGGAGTTTGGATGGAAAGCGATGAGCATTCGTGTTTATGTACATTGCAAACTTTAATGTTTGGTTGGACGGAATCTGGTGTGTTTTTCTTCTTGGTTTTATTTCTCTTGGTTCTAGTTCCTCTTATTGTTCTTGTTTTTTTTCTTCTCTTTTGTCGTCGTCGTCGTCGTCGTCGTCGTCGTCGTCGTCGTCGTTGATTTTAGTTCTTGTACTTGTTCTTGCCCTTGTTGTTGTTGCTGTTGTTGTTGTTGTTGTTGTTGTTGTTGTTGTTGTTCTTTCTTCTTCTTCTTCTTCTTCTTCTTTCTTCTTCTTCTTCTTCTTCTTCTCTCTTCCTCCTTCCAATATTACCAAGCTGCACCGATATTGCCGCCTTCTTCACTACTGTTTTTGTTACCACTTCCACCGCTGCCGTTGCAGCTACTATTACTACTACTACTACTACTGCTACTACTACTACTACTGCTACTGCTACTGCTACTGCTACTGCCACTGGGATTACTACTGCCACTACTACCACCACCACCACCACTACTACCACCACCATGCTGCAGGTACTACCACCGCTACTACTCGATTACTACTGCTACTACCACTTCTACTACTACCACCACCACCACTACTACTACTACTGCTTCTGCTGCTATTAATTCTTCTACTGCCACTACTACTACCACTACTACTACTGTTGCTGCTGCTGCCTCTACTACGACTACCACTACAAACTACTATGCTACCACTACTGCTACTACTACCACTACTGTTACTGCTGCTGTTACTACGACTGCTGCTGCTGCTGCTGCTACTACTACTACTACTACTACTACTACTATTACTGTTACTGCTGCTGCTGATACCACTGCTACTGCTGCTGATTTTCATGCTACTGCCGCTGCTACTGCTACTGCTGCTGCTGCTGCTGCTACTACTACTACTACTACTACTACTACTACTACTACTACGTCAATAGCATTACCTAAAAATAGAAGAATATTCTGCTGAAAAAGGTCCTTTCTCGGTCACTTACGTAATTCATATAGAACATTAATCATCTATCAAAACGATGAATCCATCCATCTCTTCATCCATCAAGCAACCCGCCAGTCGAACCATAGTGTCATTTGAAGTCCATTGATTAATCAATCGTCATACATCAGTCTCTGCCGACAGAGATGCATCACATTACTTTGACTGGGGAAAGAGAGAGAACGTTCATTTGAAACTGTGAACATCTCCAACACACATTTCCCAACGTCAATACGCTTACGTTTGTTTCTGTAGAATTGTTTGCCTTGCTTGTTCTAAATTAACCTCGAAATCGTTTTTCTTTTTATCATTTGTGTATGTGTGTGTGTGTGTGTGTGTGTGTGTGTGTGTGTGTGTGTGTGTGTGTGTGTGTGTTGTGTTGTTGTTGTTGTTGTTGTTTGTTGTTGTTGTTGTTTATTTAAGATTTCGCTTCTCAAAAAGTATTATTTCCTTTTACGGATTGTGTGTCTGTAATTTTTTTTTTTCTAGATTTTCTTTTTCTCATTTGTGCATATCAGATTACCTCCGAATGTATACTCCCTTTTTTGTTAGGGGGTTTTACGCGAAGTTATCTCTTTATTCTTTCAAGATTTCACGCCCAAAATTCGAAGGAAAGGGGCGGGGAGGGTCATTTGCCGGATCTTTTGCTTCTGTAATTCAATAGTCTCTCTCATTTCAGATGATATTTCGTTTTGTTTTCTGGGTCATTTGTGCTTTTGGATGCACCGCATTAACACAAAAAATGAACGCTGCACCGTTTAAAAACTTGTGTTTTTGACCATTTGTTTAGGTTTGTCTCCATTAAATTCATTTCCCAAAAGAGAAACCCTAACCTTTAAAGACTTGAGTTTTCTTTTTGGAGCCTTTTTTTTTTTTTTTATTGCTCAGTATTATATTTATCTTCCAATAAACTTTCTTTAAAAAACTGTGGAGCGAAAGGGGAAAGGGGGAGGGTACTTTTCGTGTGTTTGCACTCTGTCAACACAGCTCAGGCTTCCAAGGGTGGTGCAGGATTGCTCCCAGCTGGTTGCTTCGGCAGTTGAGGACAGTACCTCACTGGGTCCCACTCGCATCTTCCGATGCATCTTTTTATACTCCCAGTTCTTATAGAACAGGGGAGTACTTTAGAACGGGAACGAAGAAATGCTGTGTGTGTGTGTGTGTGTGTGTGTGCGTGCGTGCGTGCGTGCGTGCGTGCGTGCGTGCGTGCGTGCGTGCGTGTGTGTGTGTGTGTGTGTGTGTGTGTGTGTGTGTGTGTGTGTGTGTGTGTGTGTGTGTGTGCGCGCGTCCGTCCGTCCGTCCGTGGTGAAAATTTGTTCCACTCTCTCCAGACAAAACTGCTCGGCCGATCTTTCTGAAAATTTGTAGGTATATTCACTATGGGTCAGGGATGATGCCCGATGTCTTAGATTACCGTTATAGCTGTTACTAACGGCTGTAATGGTTTTTCTTCTTCATGGAATATCTCAGGAAGTACTCGGCCGATCTTTGTGAAAATTAGCAGGTATGCTCATTATGAGTCACGGATGATGCCTGATGTTTTAGTTTACCCCGTTATAACCGTTAACTAACGGCTGTAACGGCCTGTAAACGGTTTTTCTTCTTTATGGAATATCTCAGAAAGTACTCGCCGATCTTTCTGAAAATTTGGAGGTATGTTCATTATGGCTACGCATAATGCCCGATGTTTTAGGGTTACCGTTTAGCCGTCACTAACGGCTGTAACGGCCTGTAATGGTTTTTCTTCTTCATGGAATATCTCAGAAAGTACTTGGCCGATCTTTGTGAAAATTAGCAGATATGAACGTTCATTATGGGTCACGGATTATGCCCGATGTTTTATTTTTCCGTTATAACCCGTTACTAACGGCTGTAATGGCCTGTAACGGTTTTTCTTCTTCTTTATGGAATATCTCAGAAAGTACTCGGCCGATCTTTCTGAAAGTTTGGAGGTATGTTCATTATGGGTCACGAATAACGCCCGATGTTTCCGGTACCGTTATAGCCGTTACTAACGGCTGTAACGGCCTGTAACGGTTTTTCTTCTTCATGGAATATCTCAGAAAGTACTTGGCCGATCTTTGTGAAAATTAGCAGGTATGTTCATTATGGGCGACGGATTATGGCCGACGTTTTAGTTTACCATTAGCCGTTACTAACGGTTATAACGGCCCCTAACGGTTTTTTCTTCTTCATGGAATATCTCAGAAAGTACTTGGCCGATCTTTCTGAAAAATTCTAGGTATGTTCATTATGGGTCATGGATGATGCCCAATATTTAAGTTTACCGTTATAGCCGTTACTAAGGGCCCATAATGGTTTTCTTCTTATGGAAAATCTCAGAAAGTTCTAGGCCGATCTTTCTGAAAATTTGTAAATATGTTCATCATAGGTCACAGATGATGGCC
>JADBJO010001514.1:27500-30000 GCA_016801955.1 Conus betulinus
AATCAAGATTGTTGTTAAATAGTCATGGTTTCAGTCTTCTTTCTTAATCTAAAAACGTTTGAAAGGTAATTTAGAGATTGCTGGTAACCAGCCATTTTTCCAAATTAACAAAAAATCCATTGATTAGGAGACTGTTTGTTTCACAAACTGTTCACAAGTGTGTGTAAGACATTTTGATTTTAATATGCCAGTCAGTGGTGATTTATCAGTTGTGATCGGAGATGACATTAATGTTTGATGGTACTAGTGTAAGAGTGCTTTTGCCGGGTATCTAGAACAAAGAAATCCTGAACGTGGAAACAAATAACAGCTCTGCTATTTGGAAAACTAATTTTGTTCAATTTTTGGAAAGAGAGGGGGTTAGTTACTGCCAAGGACACAGACAGAGTGCAGGACTAGACACAATGCATTTCGACCTCTTGGGTCTCCTTAAAGCAAAAACAAACAACATTTAGGACAGTGACCAGAAGAACATGTAGCCACTTAGCTTTGCTTCCCCTGTTCGTCTCAAAATAAAAAAAAAATGGCTGCCAGACGGAAACGAGGGGATTATAGGAGAGGAAGTATTAGTATTGAGGGGGGGGGGGGGGGGGGGGGGGGGGAGAAAAAAGAAAAGGAGGGTGTGTGAAACGGTGGTAAATGAACCAAAGTAAATGAAATAATAAGAATAGAAAAGGGAATATTAATTACTATGATAATATAAAAAAATGAATAAATAAAAATAAAATTTAGTAAGAAAATATAAATAGATGTAATACATAAATGGATGAGTTGATAATAAACAAAAATGATGAGTAAATAAATAAATGAAACAAATAAACAAATAATAAATATAGGAATACAAACAGATAAACAAAATAAAAATAAAAATAAGAAAATAAAATGAAATAAACTAAAATAAATGGAGGGTGGCTGCAACTTCTCTCTCTCTCTCTCTCTCTCTCTCTCTCTCTCTCTCTCTCTCTCTCTCTCTCTCTCTGTGTGTGTGTGTGTGTGTGTGTGTGTGTGTGTGTGTGTGTGTGTGTGTGTGTGTGTGTGTTGGTGGAAGATTATGCAGACTGGTGTGAAAAGTGGTGGGTATGTATAACTGTGACACTGTTGGATGCTGATGCCTTGGGGGCTGTATCGTGCCCAGTTTGGCAATGAGATGGGGTTTCTCTTGATGTACGTTCTAAGCTGTCACTCTGTGATTGCCAGGGTGCCAAGACTTTGACATGGTTGATGTCGTGTTGGGGGTGGTTGAAGTGTTAAGCAACGGGTTTGGGTCGGTGGTGGCGGATGTCGGCCAGGTGTTCAGAGACGCGTGTCAGTGGACAGTGTATACAACGTTGCGGCTCTGGCAGGAGAAAGTGCGTTAATAGTGAGGGAGTCCTTGGGACCCTGTAGGATGGTGGCTGGTGGGGTGAGGGGGGGCAGATTTTGCAATTAGGTTTTGGGCAGGGGTGAGTACCTGGTGGTGTAGGTGTGGAGATTTCTGTTCAATTTGGACCGCACGAGAAGGTCGTTTAGGTTTTTATCACGTTTGAACGTGATCATCGGTCTGGTATGGAAGGCAGGTTTGTGGTTTTAATGATAATAATAATAATAATAATAATAATAATAATGAATACTTATATAGCGCCTATTCTCGGCTAGAGACCAAGCTCTAAGCGCTTTACAATCCACACTCGTTTGCACAACGGGCTGCCTACCTGGGTAGTGCGACTGAAGAGCTGCCAGCTGGCGCTTCATTCAGTCGTTTCCCGTGTTATCCAGTCAATATCGTTCAATATCGTTCACTCAGTTTCCTTACTTCCTCCATTCTTTCAATCTCTCACGCAGGGCGCATGCTATGTGTAACGTGTCGTCCATACCAATAGCCAAACTGGCCTTCTCTTCCGAAAGTTGGTGATGGGATTTTACGTGTGTGCAAGATGTTATGCGTGCGTTCACACACGGAACCTCGGTTTATAGTCTCATTCGAAGGACTGTATGGGGAATGGAGTCAGAACCAATGCTAACTCCGAGGGAAAAATCCCCCTGTACCGAAATTCGAACCCGTAACCTCAGGATCACGAGTCCGGCGCTCTAGCAACTGAGCTATTCCAGCCTCTTACGGCTTTTTCTTTGTACAATGTGCCAACTGAATTTGAGAATTTCGTTCAGAACGCGTTAAACTTGACCTGTTTTCCCACAAAAATAATCTCAAATCAAACGGAATTAGAAAAAAAAAAAAAGACATCCAGTGGAACAGTTCTGAACATAGTCCCCCATGTCTTTTGCAGGAAAGCGTTTAAGCCTTCCACCTTGCAGATCCCAGCACTCTATGAACACCTGGCTTGTAGTGAGATCCCCCACCACTGTATGAACACCTGGCTCTTAGTGAGATCCCAGCACTCTATTAACACCTGACTTGTGTAGTGAGATCCCACCACTGTATGAACACCTGGCTCTTAGTGAGATCCCACCACTCTATTAACACCTGACTCTTAGTGAGATCCCAGCACTCTATGACCACCTG
>JADBJO010001514.1:37500-40000 GCA_016801955.1 Conus betulinus
ACACACACACACACACACACACACACACACACACACACACACACACACACACACCATACACGCGCGCGCGCGCGAGCGCGCGCACGCACGTACGCACGCACGCACACACATACGAGAGAGAGAGAGAGAGACAGGGAGAGAGAGAGAGAGAGAGAGAGAGAGGGGGGGGGGAAATATAGAAACCTAATGTAAAAATGTAAAATAAGAAACTGCATGAAATGAATCACATAATAAAAATGAGCAACTGGAAAAGAAAAACATGACAAAAAAACAGACAATATGGCTGCATCATCAAACAGAAAGGAAAAAAAAAAGTATTGAAAATGTTATGAATGACATTTAAACTAGCAATCTTTGATGCAGTTCCAAATGATCGGGTCAAAGAGTGTTATTTGCTTTAATAATAATAATAATAATGATGATAATAATATAATAAAAAAACAACAAAAAAAAAAAAAAAAAAAACAAAAAAAAACCGCTGATCCAGATACGAATCATGGCCGCTGATTTAAAAAAAAAAAAGGTAATGGTCTACCGCTACGTCAACTTCGCCGCTTCATTGAAATGTGCATTTATAGCACATATGTTTCACAGGAATGTTTACATGATACACGTGTTCCTGTCGTGACAAAAGTCACGTCCACAGGTCGTTTTAATTGTTCTACAGATCGGGTTTTTTTTCATTAGACATGATTACGTTTATATCACACATTTAATTAAACTAAAAGAGGCACGCTGAATTTGTCCACAGGGAATCAGAACACGTTACTCACCCATAGCAGGCTCTTGTGCCGTTTCTTCCAGATCCTCGTGTCTGTCGTAGGAGGCCGCCATGACGAATCGCTCCGCGCTGACCGATGCACGCATCAAATTTTCAGCTCATTCCGAGAAGGAACAGAGTTCGCTCTTCATATGGATATTCAGGAACCTTTTCCCTGTGTATATGATGATCAGTTCTATCGACAGCATTGTATAATATTTCTTTTGCTCTTTTTTTTCCTTGCCTTTTTTTTCTTCTCCTACCAGACTAACTTACTAACCAGCCATCCAACTGGCCAACCAACGACGACAACCCCCTACCCTCCCTGCTACCCCCCACCCCCCCCCCCCAACCACACACACACACACACACTAACACAGAAACACACCGAACAATCAAAAGAGCCAACCATCTTAACAACCAAACCACAGTCCAACCAATTGAAAAATTAGCCACCTAGCCAGCCAACCAACTAACAAATTAACCAACCTCTCAGCCAGCCAAGCGAGCTATCAACCAACCAACCAACCGATCAACCATCTGGCCAATCAACACCCGAACAAACAAACCACCAACCAACCACCCCGACCAATCAACCACCTAACCAATCAACCAACCAACCAACCATCTGGCTAATCAACCACCTAACCAACCAATCATCTGGCTAATCAACCACCGAACCAATTAACCAATCACCTGGCTAATCAACCACCGAGCCAATTAACCAATCATCTGGCTAATCAACCACCGAACCAATTAACCAATCATCTGGCTAATCAACCAACGAACCAACCACCACCAACCATCTGGCCAATCAACCACCTGACCAAGCAACCATCCAATCATCCAACCAGCCAGCCAGCCAGCCAGCCAGCCAGCCGACTCATTTGCCACTTCATCCAGCATGTCAGCCCACCACAGTCTCACAGCGCAGCGGGATGTTGCCCCGCAGTTCATCACGTTAATGAAGAGCACCGAGGTGATGGTGTCATTCCCTGCTTGTTTTGCTTCTTTGTGTGTTGGTTTATTTTGTTTTTTTGTTTGTTTTGTTTGTTTTCTTGTCTGTTTGTTGGTGTTCGCCTTTCCTCACTCTGTGTGAATCTCCAAGGATGAGAAAAAAACGGGGTTCTCGGTGACACATGATGTTGACAAAGAACATGCCGCGCGCACACACACGCACACACACGCACGCACGCACCACACACACACACACACAGACACGCACACACACAGAGACAGACAGACAGACAGACAGACACACACACACACACACACACACACACACACACACACACACACACACACACACCACAAACCACCATGCGAACTAATCATCATAGAGGGCCTTTCTATTGACCCACTAGATAAAGCATGACTCTCACGAGCCAAAGGACCCGCGGTTTCATCTTGACTTCAGACATCTAGCTCACGGGAAATCTTCTCTTCACACAGTCAGCATCTGGTAAAACACCAAGCCTCCACATCCCTTCGTCCGCTCCCTCCCCCCACATCCCTTCCCGCTTCCCCTCCCCCCCCCCCCCCCCCCCCCCCCCCCCCCCCCCCGCACTTTTCCATGCCCCATCTCCGCCTCCATCTAACTCCCCCACCCCCACCCCCAACTGTCATACACATACACCCGTCATAGTCTTCGTGATCAAAACTAACGCTGTTTCATTGGGGGAAAATTCGAGCCGAGTGAATCTTACGCTTGTAAATTGCCATGCACACGTCATGTCAAAT
>JADBJO010001514.1:45000-57500 GCA_016801955.1 Conus betulinus
GTAGCAAAATAGATCCCCAAGTATTTATACACGTTCAGCACAGGTACAGCTAATGCATCCTACATCCATCTTTCACTCGCCACCAAAGAACCTCCCTTTTGAAATACGACAATGTTGTTTTTATTCATATTCAATTTCAACCCTAATGAAGAGGCAGACCTGTTAAGATTATTTAGCTGACTCTGTAAGCCAGCTATGGTTTCTAAAACCAAAACAATGCCATCTGCTAGTAAAAGGACAAATAATTCTAACATATCATATGGAAATCGTCGACGATGTGGACCATATTGATAACCTCTGTGGCAAGCTCATTACTGAACTGAAAATAATATAGGGCTACAGATAACACCTTGTCCCTACCCCAGCAACACACTTAATATGGTTATTCAGACTGGAGCCACTCCTTACTCCAGTATTAAACAACTTGTTACACGGTTCTGATATAGCGAAATAATTTTCCCTCGACACCATTAAAAACAAAATGATAATTGTCCACAAAAGCTTTCTATCGGTGGAGTCAAAGGCTTTTTCAAACTCAATAAACGAAGCAAAAATTTTACAATTCAAAGAATTATTTTTAACAAACGCAAGAACAGAGAGAGAGAGGAAGAAGCACACACAGAGAGAGAGAGAGAGAGAGAGAGAGAGAGAGAGAGAGAGAGGTAAGGGGAAAAAAAGAGAGAGAAATAGAGAGAGAGAGAGAGAGAGAGAGAGAGAGAGAGAGAAAGACAGAGAGGGAGAGAGCGAGAAGGAGAGAGAGAGAGAGAGAGAGAGAGAGAGAGAGGGTGGGGGAAGAGGGGGATAAAGTGGAGAAAGAGTGTGAGAGAGATAGGTGGGGGGGGGGGGGGGGGGGGGGGGGGGACAGGACAGACAGACAGACAGACAGAGAGACAGACAGATACTACGTGGAAAAGACAGAAGCAGATTTGAAGTAGAACAGAGATAGAGAGGCAAGATTTACGATCATAGACAGGCAGACGGATAGACTGACTTTGAAACATACAGAATTACATTCTACATTAACTCTCAACGGTAACATGATATGATTACACAGGAATGCTTATCCGTCGTCGTCGTCGTCGTCGTCGTCGTCGTCGTCGTCGTCGTCTCTCTCTCTCTCTCTCTCTCTCTCTCTCTCTCTCTCTCTCTCTCTCTCTCTCTCTCTCTCTCTCTCTCTCTCTCTCTCTCTCTCTCTCAATTTTTTTTCTCTCTCTCTCTCTCAATAATTTTCCTGTAATATTGTTATTGCCCTCTTCATGTGGGGCTATGGCCTTAAATGACTGAATCATCTCTCTCTCTCTCTCTCTCTCTCTCTCTCTCTCTCTCTCTCTCTCTCTCTCTCTCTCTCTCTCTCGTACGCCTCTCCGGAAGAATATGAAGCTGAGGACACACAATAAGCAAGAACAACCACTCTGTCAGACTCCCAAATTACCGGCCCTTCCGAATCCTCTTATGCAGGGGAGGAAGAAACCTCACAAAGCTGCTTTTGGTCTGAACAACTTACCAGTCGGTGGTAGCAGTTAGAGGGTGCGTGTGGGAGTGGAAAGGGAGGGCAGCTCTGTATATGCGTTTGTCTGTAGGGTGTGTTTGTGTTCAAAACCCGTCCAAACTTGAAAGTGATTTTTACCATGTTCCCGAGGCGGCCGTAAAGAAGAAACAGTCTTGTGCCGTTTGCACACAGGCCACTCCTTTTACACCCATTCTTATCTTTTAAAAGGTGAAGAAGGTCCATGGTGCATTCCATGTCACGTACCACTCACAGTGAATCATATTCTTTCAGAGCGCTGGGACTTGCTTGATGTGAGACTTAAACATTTTATAGCAGACTCCATGAAAAACCTTGTTCAGAGATGTCCCACCTGATGCGATCGTTGAATTTCAGAGAGAGATCAAAATTTTTCATCTGACCTAAGATTTTGCAGAAGAAAGATTTTAAACAAACATTTCCGGTGTGTTTTTAGAAGGTGTGTTTTATAGAGTTGTGTGAGTTAGGTTATTTCTTAAAGGACTTGTGAGTTGACGTCACGCGGCGAGAGCCCTGATGTGGCCCTTTCCGGGCGGCTGGGCTATAAGCAACATTACCTTACCTTACTGTGTGTGTTTATAGAGGGTGAATAGGGTATTGTTGTGGAGACTGAACGCGTGGATGTTTATCAGCAGAATCAGTGAGGAAATTTAAATGGAAATATGGTTTGTGTGGTTCAAATGGAGGATCTAGTTTCTGTTTTTTTTTTTTTTTTTTTTTTTTTCAAGTAATCGAACAATTGGAGTATGCATATGCGCAGAAAGAGGACAGTGCGCAAAAATCAGTGACGTCAGCAGCATTTCTATATGTCTCTTCCATAAAAAAAATTGTTAGACAAAATAAACCAAAGCAAAACAAACAAACAAACAACAACAACAAAGAAAAAAGAAAAAAAAAAAAAAATGAAACATCGAAGTAAAAACAAACAAACAAACAAAAATAAAATAAAATGTAGTTTTAAACATCGCCAGCATGTACATTTCATAATGGTTTCTGTTTGTGGTATGCTTTAGATTATTACCAGTTCCCCTCGGTAGGTCAGCACTGTGCAGCTAATGTTACGAATTGGTAACTATCTCCATGGGAAATGGAAATGTGTATGTTGACAGTGTGTATTGTGTGATATCTAACTGCGAAATACAGTTGGCTAAAGAAGCTGCATGTAATATTTTGACCAGATAACTGATAAGGCATATTGCGCAAAAAAATCCAGTCCAGTAGCGTTTTCGTGTTTTATTTGTGCTCAGTGGAACAAACTATTTTTCGGTGACGTAAAAGCTTGACTGTTTTCCTCTTTCAGAAGCTAATCTTGCAGACGGCATTAACGCTTGGGGGTCAGTTCGGTTGGGACTGCTGTCTTCTTTCACACACACACACACACACACATGCACCACACGCAGGCTCGCACGCTGGCACGCACGCTCATTCACAGAGAGAGAGAGAGAGAGAGAGAGAGAGAGAGAGAGAGAGGGGGGGGGAGGGAGGGAGGGAGAGAGGAGATGCTGAAACTCAAAGGAAAGTTTCAGGCGAGGGAGGAAATATTCCAACGAGTCAGTCTTTTCAACGGGAACGAGTGCATTTTCAATGTTAGTAGCGTAAGCACCACGGACCTGTACGAAAGTCTATCGACAGGCTTAATATCATCATAACCTAAAAAAAAACAAAAACAACAACAAAAAGTACCCACTGAAATATCAGAATCATTTTGAACTGCTGAAAACTCCACTCCGAATATTGACGGCTTTCTACCCCCCCCCCCCCCCCTCCCCCCTCCGTGGCCTCCAACGATTGGTAGTGCGTGCATTTTCTGACCTTCCACAACCTCAGATTTCTCAACCCAACAGAAATTCGGCTTCTGCACCAATAGAAAACACTTCCTCTATTCCTCACCCTCCTCCCCCCCCCCCCCCCCCCCCCCCCCCCCCCACCCACCAAAAAGACCTTCAGTCTGGGGCGTTGTTATGATTGGTACCATTGTAGCGGTGGTCAACTTTCAGAAAGTCAGTCATGCGCCTTCTCGCTCCCTCGTCTCCCACTGTGCCCCTACCCCTGCTGGTCCTTTTTTATGTGTCCTCCATCTCTTTTTTTTGTCTACATTTTCCCCACATCCTTTCATTTTCTTTTTCTTTTTTTTTTTTCTTCCTTTTTTTCGGGTAGGTCCTCCATCCTCCTATTTTTTTCCCCACACTTGTTCTCGATGGCTTATCAACCCTTATTCACCACGCAAATCTGTATGTTGTATTACCGATGGACATTCTCACGTGAACTTTTTAAGTATTTTTAGTGTTTGATTACAGAGCGTCTGGGTTTATTGATGTGCTTATGTTTGGTGTACTAATATTCATTCTGCTTGTTACAACAAAGAAAAAGAGACTGAAAGAAAAAAAAGACAGACAGACAGACAGACAAACAAACAGCAGCCAGCCAGCAGCCAGATAGAAAGAAAGACAGACAGAAAGAAAGAAAAGAAAGAAAGGAGGGAAAGAAGAAAAGAAAAGAGAAGAAGAAAAGACAAAAAAAGAAAAACGAAAAGAATAGTAGCTGTGTGAAAGCTAACAGTTTAAACTTTAGCGAATGTGAACCCCAACAAGCTACAAGTCCTAGATGCGTCCAGGTTGACTGCACGTGTAAGATTATAGTTTCTCACCCTTTCCTTTCCCTCCTTTAGTCCTTTCCCCAAAAGCCTTTATTCTTGAAACAAACCCAGAAAAAAAAACCTTCCAAAAACAAACAAAACAAAACAAAACAAAACAAAAAAAAAAAAAAAAAACGAAAACAACCCTAGAATGACCGTAGGAACGAGCGAACGAGAAATGAAGGAATGGAAAGGTATTGTGTAGTGGGGTTACACGTAATCTCACGAACCGGCAAATTCCCAAGTGACGCCATCCATGTAATAAAGGGAAAAAGAAATTGATGAATCCAACCTGGTCCTACACACACAATGACGTCGTAAAGTACTACGAGGAATCGACAGCGAAAGGGTGAATGATTGAAAAGGGTGAGACCTAGCTGACATTGAATAACTGCTGCAGCCAGGACCACCAATTGGGGTGAATAGGTATTGGCAAGGAGTGGCAAACTTGGGCACAAACAACCTGGGAGGATTTGACTTCATGGAGTCAGGTGCAGACCACCAGGAAATCTGAAGCTCCAACGGCCGGAGCAGCAAAGAGCATCGCCCACACTGAAATGCGGTCTTTTGTGTGGAACACGTTTTGAAAAGCTTGCTGGTGGAAATAGGTCTTGACCTGGATGGGGGTCAGGCATTTTGATGGAACGTTCGAGACTGTCACCATTTGTGGGAAAGCAGTGTTTTGTTTGCTGGTTCATGATTACTTTCACGTTTCTCATTCTGACCGCCCCGAGTACACAAGTACATCCGAGCTACTCCTACTGCAGCCTTAGCATTATTCACAGTGGACCAATCACGATCAGGGCGACGTCAGGTGACCCACTAGAGAAGACCCCGCACTGTTGCCAACTTACGTTGGTGATGTTCCGTGGTCGATGTTTTGATCCAGTTTCCTCAGGACGCCACATACTGAGGTCCCTGCTGACGACAGAACACTAAACTATGCTCAACTGCTGATCCGGGCTGTGTGAGCATCCTCCTGCGTGAAAAAACTTGCTGATCCCGACGAGTTTGACCAAAACTGGAAAAAAAAATGTCGAGATCGCCACGAGAGCAGAGCATGAAGGGCCACAGAATGAGAGATTTTTTGGAATGATGATTATGATTCATCATAAGGATGAAGATGATCAAGACCATGCCACAGAGATCCATTCTTTAACGGGGGCTGTGCTTCACGCTTCCTTCATAATCCGTCATCAGCCCATGGCCCGGGAGTTTCTGAACCATCTGCTGAGCGGTTGAGACATGGCAGACGGGTATTCAGCAATGGGATGAACATCGACTGCGTGGTTTCAGCATTTCCCCATTCAGTCAACACCGCACTCAATACTAGACTGCGCCTGGCTGTTAAGAATCTAGCTAAATATAGAATCGGTGCTGCTGGTAATGATGAACAAATAAAAACAGATGAAGGGTTCGACCAAGTTATCCTCCTTCTTCATTTTCTTTGTGTGTATCCAAACGTAAGTTCAGTCATATCAAACCTAGTCCCAAACACTTTTAAACAAATTTAACAGCAAATACAAAATCTAAAAATATGCACACTGCATGGAAATACGATTCACAGCATTCCGAAAAAAAATAGTGATGTGCAGATCAGAATATCAGATGAAAATGCCGAGGTCAGAAATGTTGACTTCTTCGAGCATTTTATCAGATTGCGGTGCATAGACGAACTTGCCTCTACTACTACTACTACTACTACTACTACAAAACGAAAGAAGATGAACAAAAATTCAATCGTTTACAAAAAAGATGTCCAGCCAGTTGTTTCAACTGTGGCCAAGATGACCAGTGTCGCTAGCCAGTCGCTGAGGTGGAGTCTCGATCGAAATGGGGTATCGGTCATTTGCCTCTGTTCCCAGCCGTGGAGTGGGAGCGGGGGATGGGGTGGGTGTGAGGGGTAGAGGTGTCAGCGGTGTAATGGCTGCTTCGACCCCAACGTCCTCCGTTGTAGGGCTCAGTCACTCGCTGTGTGTGCTATCTGCCTGGGGCTTTCATGCACCAGATTTTAGTCCCCCAGACTTGCAAAGAAGAAAGGAGCAGGATAACGCTTGCTCCCACGATGAAATAATTACAGGCGCATAACTCCAATTGAATGTTGCTTACGACAATAAATCGTCTAGCAGAAATGTTTGTTCTGTGTGGTCTGTGTTGCCATTTCTGC
Source organism: Conus betulinus (assembly GCA_016801955.1). Lineage (NCBI taxonomy): Eukaryota > Metazoa > Mollusca > Gastropoda > Neogastropoda > Conidae > Conus > Conus betulinus. The sequence goes on from JADBJO010001514.1 coordinate 51,328, forward strand.
TAGGCATTTTGGTGTTGTTAGCAGCATTCATTTTGGAATTATTTCATCGTGGGAGCAAGAGTTATTCTACATGTTTGTTATTAACTGTTCCCTGTCTCCTTTAAGATTTCCGAGACTTGTACCCGCTGAACGCTTTGCATGCAGTGGTTGAAAGTCCGAAGCCACACGCTGTAATCATGGTCCCCATCCAAAATGGTTTATTCTAACCGTACGTGCTCTCATTCTGCGTGTTGGTGTTGTTGCTACTTCCCCGTGGAATTAATATACTACCATCATTTTCCCAGTCGTATGGTAATCATGAGTTTCAAAACTAAACAGTTTCAGTTTCTTCAAGGAGGTGTCATGGCCTGCGGACCAGTCCATAATATTATACACTACACCACGTCTTCTAAGCTTTGGGACTAAACTGAGCACAATCTACAGCTAATGGATACATGACCTTAATGACCAAGATGAGAGGATGTAAGACGAGGATTTCATGGATACGACTTAGCAGATGTTTGACCTGCGCGTTAGCCCAACGCAAAACAAGACAGACAAATATTTCGATGTTTTTTGTGATTTTTTTTTCAAACAAAGCATGTTATTGATAGATCTAGTACACAAGAACTGACTGATAATTATATTACAACCACAACTTTAGGAAGACAGAATTTTTGCTGGAAGAAATGTGAGCCAGTATTATCCTCAAGATTCAACCCAAGAAAGGTTCGGTGGGGTACCCTTAACGCAGAAAAAAAGAAGAAAGAAAGAAAAAAAAACCTTCCAAATTATGTTGTTTTGGGGTGAATACTTTTAGGTTTTTCTCCCATATTAAAACATCACTCACACCACTAACCTCCTCCACTCCCCATTGGCGTGTGCTTCTTATTTTCAGCCCAGGATTGTGTTTTGTTTTAAATGGAATCAACTTTTCTGTACTACATGGATTACAAAGTGAACAGGAACGTTCGTAAAATGAAAAAAAAAATCTTTTTTCTAGGACATTTTCTGGCCTATGTTTGAGGAAACAAAATGTGTGGCTGCTAGATCTGAGACACCAATACTATGTTCCACGTGCTGGTGTGTACGAGTTTTGAAACTAAGGAAGCCGAAATGTTTGGACCTGTATTTTTTTTTTTTTAAGTTTTGTCTCATCCCTAGCCCCTGAGTAAAAATATCATTTATGGTAGTGTCAAGGGAGTTGACTGCAGTCGGAAATAGAAACAAATTTTTAAACGAATATTTAGTGACTGCGCGTAACAACAGGGACAATCAGCAACAAGACAGAAAACGACGCGTTTCGACCTCTTGGGTCTTTAGGCAAGATAGATATAACATTCAGGACAATGAAAACTAAGAACGAGCAATCACTTGTTTTGTCATACTTGGCACAAAATGCCGTTGAATGAAGTATATTTCATGTTTTTTTCATGATCTTATATTCCATAATGAAATCTGAGATGGGATACATCACTTTTCTGTACATACAGAAACAAAGACGTCCTCACATACAAAAGTAAAAGAAGAAATAATACAAAAACAAATTATTTTTTATAACCTAGAATGATCAAAGGTGATTTTTTTAACAAACACTGAAAACACTCTTCAAAAGGTTTTTCTTTTTAAAATACTGCAGATTATTGATGGATCCGGTACACCAGAACAGGGCGTGAATTATATTACAACTTTAGGCAGACAATTTTTGGTGGAATAACTGTGAGTCAAGATCGTCTTCAGCACTGAAACTAAGAAAGTTTTGGGGGCACCTCTAAGACAAGAAAAAGAAGAAGAGAAAGAAAAAATCAAGCTTTTTGTGACGAATTTTAAATCCCCCCCCCCCCCCCCCCCCCCCATGTAACATCACCCAGACCACTAGCCAGTCACAACCTCTTCCACTCCCCATTTCAAATAGAGCTGGCCACACAGAACGTAGTGTGTGGTGTAATGTTGAAAGCTGTATGTCAGTGGAGAGTTTATTTTGCCAGGGCCCCGAGGGGTCTGATGGCGTATTGATTGCTGTGACCCTAATCTCTTTCATTCCATCGGCCCATCACTTGCTGTGCGTCAGTACACAGCGTCTGTAAAGAGAAGTTTGACCGTTCCTATAGTTGGCCTTTGTGTACAGAACCTGGCAGGTGAATGCTGTGGTGAAATGGATGGTGGTGCTGATGGGTTGGGAAGGGGGGGGGGGGGGGGGGGGGGGTAGCGGGGATGGGAATGGGAAGGCAGAGGAAAGGAGTAGCACACTGAACGGTGTTTTTCTTCTCTCTCTCTCTCTCTCTCTCTCTCGTCTCTCTCTCTCTCTCTCTCTCTCTCTCTCTCTCGTTTTTTCCAAGGTATAGTGTTTGCGTTCGATCCTTATTGCCATGTATTTCCTATTTCTGACTGGGATTTTCAGACGGAATCAATTTTCTGCACTACCTCAATCATTAAGTGAACAGCTAAAATCGTTGAAGAAAAACACGACAACGTTTTCTTGAATGTTGAATTTACTGTGTATGAGTGAGGCTGAGCAAAATATGTGGCTGCTAGATCCAGCACTCCAGTTCCGTGCCTTATGCTTGGACCACAACTCTGTCTGTCTGTCTGTCGCTCTCGCTCTGTCTGTCTGTCTGCCTCTCTGTGTCTGTCTGTCTGTCTGTCTCTGTCTGTCTGTCTGTCTGCCTCTCTCTCTCTGTCTGTCTGCCTCTCTGTGTCTGTCTGTCTCTCTCTGTCTGTCTCTCTCTGTCTCTGTCTGTCTGTCTGTCTGTCTGTCTGCCTCTCTCGGTCTGTCTGTCTGTCTGTCTCTGTCCTCTCTGTGTCTGTCTGTCTCTGTCTGTCTGTCTGTCTGTCACTCTCTCTCTCTCTGTCTGTCTGTCTGTCTGCCTCTCTGTCTCTGCGTCTCTCTCTCTCTCTCTCTCGATTCTCTCTCTGAGCATCCGTCTGTCTGTCTCTCTGTCTCTTTTTGTCTGTCTGTCTGTCTGTCTGTCTGTCTGTTCTGCTGTTAAAAAAAGGATTTTTTGTTGTTGTTGTAAATATGAGCTCATTTCACACATTAAATCCAAGAATGATTGCATCATTTTTACCACCTGCATACAGAAATAAACATGTCCTTGCATTAAAAAAAAAATAATACATAAAAAAATTGTCAACCTACAATAATCAATGGTGATTTTTTAAATGTAACGAACACAGCAAACGCTCTTTCAAGATATCAGACACTAGCAGTCTTAGTGGAGATACAGCTAATCAACGTTTTTAGCCATTTTGATGTCAGACGACTTTCAAACAGGCGTCTCAAATATTGCCTATTCATGTTGTAGGTGTGTGAGTAACATTTATTCCTTAAAGTTGTCCGGAAGTTTCCTTTGATTTGATAAATTTGAGCCATTTTCTTTCAAAATGAAGGTTTTGCATGTTTAGTGTTTACACATGTCTCTTTTCGTTGTGTATTTGACATTTAGCTCATTAATAAACAATCGGGTATTAGGTTTAACGTTACTTGTTTTTTTTTGTATACCAAAACAATTTTCCGAGTAACATGATAAAACCAAATACTTCATCGGGTTTGTTATTTGAGATGGGGGCTAGTGGTTGGAGGGAAAGGGGGGGGGGGGGGGGGGGGGGGGGTAGGTTGGATGGGGGTGGAGGGCTCCGAACAAAAAAATCAAGAACATATTCAATTTTAATGTTAGACAATGTTGCTTTTGTCTTGAAGGATATAGAATGCATTTCTGCGAAGAAGCGAGAGAGTATGGACAGTCGTAAAGATAGAGCCAGATGTTTCATTTTCTATTTCACAAATGTTACAAATACCTGCAAGACCCATTTCATCTTGAAGTATGCTATTCGCCAGTATTCTGTGGCGTGCTCTAGGTTTGTTTTTTCCAATGCACCGTGTAATAATAATAGTAATAATAATAATGAATATTTCTATAGCGCAAATCCTAGATTAGCTCTAAGCGCTTTTCAAGGACTAACGAAAACACGCACGCACGCGCGCACACACACACGCGCACACACGCACACACACACACACACACACACACACACACACACACACACACACACACACACACACACACACACACACACACACACACACACACACACACACACACAAAAACCGTACACCCAGGCACGGGGAAGCAGATACGCACAGCACACACGGGAAAGCGGACACGCACAACCACTCACGTGCACCTCACACACACGCACTCACACACAACTGACATCTGTGTATGACCGGGACTTTTGAATTATCAGCCGAAATAGACGGTAAAAAGATGAGTTTTTAGTTTCGTTTTAAAGACTGGAAAAGAGTCACAGTGCCTGATGTCGTGTGGAAGAGAATTCCAAGTTTTAGGAGCCAGGAAGGAAGGAGAGGGATCGATCCCCCCTTCTTTTGCATTTGAATCTGGGAGGAACCAGGAGCAACGAGTCAGAAGACGAACGAAGGGTTCTAGCTGGGCAGTATGAGTTTAGAAGGTCAGACAGATAGGCTGGAGTTCCAGATTTAACAGCATTGAAACAGAGGCATGCGATTTTATATGTCACCCTGGCTTTGACCGGCAACCAGTGAAGTCTGCGTAATAATAGTTGAGGGTGTTCTTTGAAGGGAGCTTGAGGATTAGTCTAGCTGCACAGTTTTGAACGTGCCGAAGTTTTTTGGTGAGGTAGACGGGAAGGCCTGCTAGTAGAGAATTACAGTAATCGAGGCGCGAAAGCACGAGAGAAGTGGTGAGAGTTTTGGTTGCTTCAGTGGTAAGGAGATGTCGGACAGCACCTATGCGTCTAATTTCCAGAAAGCATATTTTACAGACATGGTTCACCTGTGCCTTCATATCAAGATCGCTGTCGATAAAGACGCCAAGGTTTTTTTAACCTTTTCTGAGGAGGGGATAACAGTACTGCAGATCAGAAGTGAAGAATTTACAGAAAGAGCGGGTGTTTTTGCTCCTGATGAGCTGAACAGTAAGGCATCAGCTTTGTCATGGTTTAGCTGAAGTTTGTTTTCAGCCATCCAGTCTCGAACGACGGACACACATTCAGGCAAGTCGCCCTTCATTTGGCCGAGAGCGGAGGCATTCCCCGAGCGCCTTAGCTGGGTGTCGTCGGCAAACATCTGGTGAGGACAGGAATGGGTTTCAAGGATCTGAGAAAGAGGATGCGTGTACATTACAAAGAGTACAGGTCCAGAGCCCTGTGGAACCCCCAGATGTACAGATGTTTTCGTTCGGTGTTCAAATCCAAATCATGATGGTGCTTGATTCTAAGGCCACATGGGAATGGAAATTCTTTGACCAATTACAGAATGTTTTGTTCTTCATATAAGCTGAGACTATTGACCTGTGACAAGTGCGTCTGTCCACACAGTCTTCGTCCAAAGTAGAAATGAGGTATTATGTTCTTCCCAGGGCTCTAAGCTTGGATCGACCCTGTAAAGGCCCAATGGTTCCACAGTGTATTGACTGGTGTGACTCTAATCTCGGCAGTCTCGTTGTTCAATCGCGTGAGAAGATCTCTTTGTAAAAACTTAGGTTTCAGAGCATCTGTTTTCACGACGATTTGACTTGCGCAAGCCCTAACAGGAGATCACATCTATGAGAGGTATTTGCCTGTGATGGAAAAACAACAACACTTATTTGAGAAATGTGTAACCTTTTTTTCCTACTCCATCATCCATCAGCCTTGTCTCCTTCCAGAGTACACACACACACACACACACACACACACACACACACACACACACACACACACACACACACACACACACATACACACACACACACACACACACACACACACACACACACACACACACACACACACACACACACACACACACACACACACACACACACACACACACACACACACACACACACACACACACACACACACACACACACACACATACACACACGCGCGCGCGCGCGCGCGCGTGCACGCACACACACGTACACACACACACACACACACACACACACACACACACACACACACACACACACACACACGCGCGCGCGCGCACCCATGCACGCACGGACACGCAAAACACACGCACACACACACACACACACACACACACACACACACACACACACACACACACATGCACGCACGCGCGCCCGCACGCTCACACACGTGCGTGCGTGCATGCATATATTCCTATACAAACAAATATGTGTGTGCTCGCGCGCGCGCGTGCG
>JADBJO010001514.1:62500-88594 GCA_016801955.1 Conus betulinus
CTTCTGTCGCTGTTGGAACTGTTTGACAGTGTGGGTGGAATTCATCCGTTCCAGCTACTTTTTTTGTTGGTTTGTTTCTGAAGTGAAAGGTTTTGTGATTTCTTTCGCTTGAAATTATTCAAAGGGAAGTGACTCGTGTAAGCTGCTTTGGTAGTTCATCGTGTGTTTCATCTTCTTTTGATTGAAAGTATGTTGTGTTATCCGTGAAGGTTTGTAGAATGGTGTTTTTGGTTATAAATATAGATGAAGAATAAACAACATAAAAATCCAATGTCAAATACTTCTCGAGAGAACTTAATAATGTAAATAAAGTAGAAAAATGTATGCGTTGCTTCGAAATGAAGTATGTGGAATTTCACAGAATATGGTACCCTTATGAAAAACTTCCTTACGTGTGTAATGACACAATCAGAGAAAGCAGGAAAAAAACACAGCAAACAAAAGGCGGTCGATGGTAATACCTAGGCTAATGAAATTTAGTGTATGTCAAGGGGGCTATCATTAATGCAGCGTCAAAAATTTATGAAACGAAAAATGTATAATACATTACAAAACACGATTCCCGGTATTGATCTATTTGGGAATAATAAAGTTAACGACAAACAAAAGATCACCAAACGTGGGCCTAAATGACCAGCTATGACATACGGAGAACCAAAGCACTGTCTCACAGGGAAACAGCAACCGACATTTTTTTCTCTCTGATATCATAACATCAGCAATATATTTAGCAAACAGACGAAGAATATTTCCATCATCAGAGATAATAGTTCAATCAAAATATATGGTCTTTCTGGCATCAAATTAAATACTTTTGATTTTTTTTTCCTTTTATCTTCATATGCCTTACATTGAAATAAAAAGTGCTCTTCATCTTCCTTACTGTTATCTGGACACAACACATATACATCATCAACATAAACTTCATTGCAGAACCATTTCTTATTTGCTTTAAAACCAAGGGTCCGACTTCTAAATCTGGCCAATATGCTTCTATGCGTTTATTAGTAACAGATTTCAAAGAGAGAGAGAGAGCAGAGGGGAGAGAGATAGAGAGAGAGAGACAAGAAAGAGAGAAGAGAGAGAGAGGAGGAGAGGAGGGGACACAGAGAGAGAGAGAGAGAGAGAGAGAGAGGAGGGGAGGAAGGAGGGACAGAGAGAGAGAGAGAGAGAGAGAGAGAGAGAGAGAGAGAGAGAGAGAGAGAGAGGAGAGAGAGAGAGGAGAATACTGATATATTTCACTTCGACAGACATCATCGTGACTAGAATCGCCCACACACAGCACAGACAACCGATCCAAAGCCTGAAGGGTGTTGACCCACTTGGCCACCAGCCTGAGGGGGAAAAGTGGGGAGGGGGGGAAGGGGGACAAGAAAACACAATTATCCAAGTGACTGCTCGGCGCGGTGGGTAGGCGAGGAGATATAGCAGGTGGAAGGCTTCAGACGGAGCAAGACAGCGTTCTGTTGGTGGGAAAGGGAGACAATGGCGTAGGTACAGGGGAAATCAGGGTAGGGAAGGTGAAAGGACAGTAAAGTTTGCCTCCCCTCACCCCACACGCATAGCTTACATTTCCCCTTCTCCGCCCCCTTGACTTTGAAGGATTTTTGTTTGTTGTTGTTGTTGTTGTTGTTGTTGTTGTTGCTTTGTTGTTTTGCTTCTTCCCTCTTTCATTTGCTAAGATTAAAGAAAATAGAAATCACAAAGGACCCGGGAGTTTCAGTTTCAGTTTCATCAAGGAGGGCGTCACTGCGTGCGGACGTGGATGTCTGACCTACGCATTAGCCCAAAGCGCTGGTCAGATCTTGATGATTACCTAACAATTTTTATGTATATGTGTGTGTGTAGTGAATGTACACACATGTGTGTGTGTATAGATGTGTGGGGCATGGGTCCCTGTGTGTTCGTTCTTCTGTTTAACGTCTGTTTTACTTTGAGTGATATTAGACGTGCCGCTGTGTGTGCGTGGTGTGTGCATGTGTGTGTTGTGTGTGTGTGTGTGTTGTGTTTGTGCGTGTGCATGTGTGCGCATGTGTGTGTGTGCGTGCGTGCGTGTGTGAGTGCGTGCGTGCGTGCGTGTGCGTGAGTGCGTGTGCGTTTGTGTGTGAAGGGATGAGCGAGAAAAAGAGACTAAAAAGAGATGCAGGAGGAGGTAAGTCATGTAAATCGTATTGCACTCTTGGCACTTCGGCCCTTTAGGGTAACGGGATCCATTAAAATCACAGCACTCCACGGGAGATAAGTCAGTCTGTTGATTGTTCAACTGTGACGTGTCGTTTTCTCTGGGAACAGGAGCCCCATTTGGTTTGAGTTTTGAAGCAATTTTTCACCCGGTGTAGAAAGGGGCTCGTGTTATTATTTCTGCATGGAGTTCTTCGGTTCCATTGCCCTTGTGGTTGTGAAAATGCACGGGAGAGAGAGTGACACAGAGAGAGAGAGAGAGAGAGAGAGAGAGAGAGAGAGAGAGAGAGAGAGAGAGAGAGAGCGACGAGAGAGAGAGAGAGAGAGATGAGAGAGGGAGAGAGACAACAGAAGATGATAGAGAGAGACAGCGGGGGGCAGAGTGAATGAGAGATGAGATTTTGATGGAATAGACAGAGAATTAATGGACAGAGATTTTGATGAAGACGGAAAGGGACAGAAACGAAGGACAGAGACACAGAAACAAGCGAAAATAAGTTGACTGAAAGGTCTAGACGAAGAGAGAGAGAGAGAGAGAGAGAGAGAGAGAGAGAGAGAGAGAGAGAGAGAGAGAGAGCGAGAGCGAACGAACGAACGAACGGAAATATTTTATTGAACCATCGGCCACGGGCACCATTCAAGTTGAAAAAAGGGGGTGGACTGAGGGAAGGAGGGGGGGGGGGTGGGGGAAGGCGGGTGAAAGGGACAGGGGATGAGGGAACGGGTCGGGACATGAGCCTGCACATTACAAATTCGAAACAGGAAATAAATATAAGATTCGAACCACAAAGAACAAGAGCATGAATAAGTATATGATAAACTCCTCGAAAACTTCCCTATTCGATCACTATAGATGATAGAAACCTGAATGCATTTGCAATTATGAGGGAGAGAGAGGAGGAGAGAGCGAGAGAGAGAGAGAGAGAGAGAGAGAGAGAGAGAGAACTCAGAACAAAACAGAAAACCTTTATTCGAATCACGTTTTGATACTTGGGCAGAGCCTATTCTTCCAGTCTGTCGTTGAGAGAGAGAGAGAGAGAGAGAGAGAGAGAGAGAGAGAGAGAGAGAGAGAGAGAGAGACAGACAGACAGACAGACAGACAGACAGACAGACAGACAGACAGACAGACAGACAGACAGACAGAACAGAAAGAGACAGAGAGACAGAGACAGAGAAACACTGCGAAACAGGAACAACAACATGTGACATCTTTCTTCTCCTTCTTCTCCCTGAACCCCAGCGAAGAGTCGACGACCTGGACACTGTTCTGAAGAGCTGTTCACCAGGCTGCCTCCAGCACTATTTGCTTCTGTGCGCAAGGTCTAGTTTCTCTAGCAAACGGCTTTCCCTGTCCATTCTGCCACGTTCGTCAGTCCGTCATTTGTAGTTTCTACACGTCTTCTCTTCCCGCCCTTCTCCTCCCCCCCCCCCCCCCCCCCCCCCGTTTGCCCCCCCCCCCCTCCCCCAAACACACAGACTCGACAGTTCCTAGAGCATGTCTGCAAGCGAGCCGTTGGGATCTCGTTGCATGGGCAAGCCAAGCCGACGTGGAGAACCTTATGATGAATAATAACGCAGTGACACTGACATTGAAGGCAGGGCCATGCCACGGCCTGGCGCTGGTGGGTTGATATTGATGATAAATTCCATTTATGGATCCCCGTGGACCGTGCACCGCCAGCGGAGCGAGTCCTCATTAGCTGTGTTAGGGGCAGGCGAGACTGTGCTCCGGGGTAATCCATCAACGAAAGACAAGGCTCCAGGGAGAGCCCGAACCTGGGCTCCAGGTCCATCAGAAGCAGGATCTGCCCTTTGATGAGGGATCAGGCCAACCTGGAAGGCCAACACAATGGTGTGTGTCCCTGATTAACATGGTGAGAAGAAAAAACAAGAAAAAAAAAACCCAGAGCGTGTTTTTAGGTAGATTTTTGTTTTGTTGTTTCTTCACTTGTGAGCAGGTCGGTGTCATGGAATCTCGTTGAGGGATGATGAGGGTGGGGTGAGGTGGTGGTGGTGGTGGTGGTGGCACTGGTAGGTCTTGGAGTACGAAGAGCTCACCCCGTGCTCTGTGTGAAAGTTTGGTGCTGGTAATTTCTTCCTTCTTTTTTTTATAACCCTCTCTAACTCTGCTTTTTCTTTTCTTTTTTTTTTTTGTTCTTTCTTTATTTCATGTCGTCATTTTTTGTACCTTCAGCTTGAGTATACCATTCCTCTGTACAGCTTTGGAAAGTCTTAGACGTTTTTTGTCTAGGTCTAGGTACAGTGTAGGAAGTGCCAGTTTTTTTTTTTTTTTTTTCTTTTCTAAATTTGTTGCCGATTGAACCTATCACAGTTCATTGCCCTTGTAGGCAAAGGGCCAGGGGTCTTTAATCTAACCCAGCCCTTTCTAAAGTTGAAACTGTGAAGTGTGTACACTTCAGATACCTCCATTCCTCTTTCAAGATCTGACCATGACAGGAGAGTTGTTATTAAAGTCATGTAGATCGGAGTGTTGTACGGTGTGCCTCAAGGCTCAGTCCTGGGGCCTGTCCTTTTAGGTATGCACACTTCTCCGCCATTGGAAAACAACATTTTGTTTCCCGTCAGTTTCTCTAGTGACAAATCGTCTCCATCTGTCTGGATCTCTCTTGATCTTTCGACTAGGTTTTAAAAGGAATTAAAATATCTCCGTCGGTTGACATGGACAAACAAATTACAAGACAAAACACAACGCGTTTTGACCTCTTTGATCTTAGATAACAATCAAGACAATGAAAACGAAAAAAAACGGGCAATCGTTTATCTTCTAAATTCGGCACAAGATTGGCAAAGATTGAATCTTTCGACTAGTATTGAAAACACCTTGTCCGGTGCATGTGACTTCAAAACTTCAAAATGTGGATGATGGACAACGCACTCAAGCTGAACGAAGATACAAAGGTAGAACCGAAATGATCTTGCTCTCTTCCACCAGAACAATTGAATCATCCCCCCTCTTCAGTCATCTGTTGAGGCCGTAGACTCATCAGCCGCACCTTTTTTCTCTCCTCCCTGTAGTCTTGGTTTCACACTATTGGTGAAACTCTTTCCTTTCAACAGCGCGTTGCTATTGTCATTTGGATTTGCTTTTCTTGAACTCCGTCGCATTGCTTCTACTGGTATAATCCTGTTTGAGGACGCCACCAGAAAGCTTCTGTTTGCGCTTTTGTAAACTTCCACTCCTCTACGCATGTGAAACGATGACAGTGTACCACTGGAATTCCAAGAAGCTGAATCACTTCCACACAACCTGCCTCAGAAGATTGTTAGACATAAAAGGGCAGGACAAAATCCCAGACACAGAGGTACTTGATCAAGCAGGCCTGCCGAGCATCCACACTATTCTGGTGCTGTCTCAGCCTTGATGGGCAGGTCATGAAGCTCGCATGGCAGACCACCGCTATCCCACAGAGGCTTCTATGGTGAGCCACAACAAGGAAAGCGTTCCCATGGAGGTCAGAAGAAACGCTTCAAAAACATTCTCAAAACATCCATGAAAGCGTTTAAACATCAACCCTGACACACGGGAACAAACTGCTATGGATCGAGCTAGATGGCACTACTCTGTCCACAAAGGCGCCAATTCATGTGAGGAAAGGAGGACAGCTGCATCGCAACAAAAGAGACAGGCAAGGAAAGCCCACGAAAGAAATCAAGAGGAGATTCCCCTGTCCAAGCTGTCACCGCACATTCCGTGCACGCATCAGCTTGATCAGCCACTTGCATATCCACAAATCCCCCCCCCCCCCCCCCCCCCTCAATCTCAAGATGACTGAAGTGGTCCCCGTCGATGCGACGGAGGAAACGAACTCTTTCGCGTTTACTATTTGAACGTTGTTTAGTCTGGCAACCCATAGCACATCATCAGTAAATTTCATGAAGTCCAAAACGTGCTGTCTGCTGCGTTCCTTTCACTGCCCCCTCTTCAGCCTAGCTTCTCCTGCAAACTTGCATCTTTCTTTGCCAGTCTGGTATTTCCCTCTTGTCTTCTATGTGTGACGAGAGGTTTCTGGTGCGCTTGTAATACATATCAGACTTTTCGTCCGATGCACGCCCTTTCCACATCCTCTGCACGGAATCTTTTGGTCAACTCTTTTATTTATTTATTTTTTGTTTACTACGAATCCTCTGTCTTTTGGAATCAGTTCTCATCTTAACGTTTACTCTCTGCTCTGTTGGTAATCTTGTTTCTTTTAGAACTGGAGAGAGAATATAAGGCTGAGCTGGGTTGTGGCATTTGGATGCAGTGTGAGTGCTTTGTTTGTGGCATGCGTTTTGCGTGTTCTTCTTTGTTCTTGTTTTTCTGTCCATTAGCGCAGCGTATAGATTTGTTTGATGGTTATTTTGATTTGGGTGTGTAAGTGTTCTTATAATGATGGTATTAACGATGAACAGCAACAACAACAACAATGATGATGATGGTGATGATGATGATGATGATGATGATGATAATAATAATAATAATAACAACAATAATGATGATGATGATGATACTAATACTACTGCTACTACTACTACTACTACTACTACTAATAACTACTACTAATAATGTAATAACAAACATAAACGACATAATACAATAATAATAATAATGATAATTACAATGATAATAATGATAATACAAATGACAATGATAATAATAACAATAATAATAAGAAGAAGAATAGTAATATAACAATGATAACAATAATAAAATAATAATAATGATAATGATAAAAATGACGATTTACCGTTTGGCAGCATCGAAAAATGGGGAAGAAAGGTAACATGATATCCTGGCATTCAGAGCTAAAATTAGACCGCGACTTTGTCGTATTGATCTGGGAATTGAAAACATCTGGGCTGAAAGGTTGTGTGACATTTGCTGAGATTGTTGGAGTTGAGCCGAGCGTCCATTGAAATCGTGCGCGCGCGCGCGCGCGTGTGTGTGTGTGTGTGGTGCGTATGTGTGCGCGCGCGTCTGTCTCCCCTTCTGTGTCTCGTTTATCGCCAGTAAAGGTGGGGGACCACAGGAACAGACAAAACCCAAGAGACGTACCTGTGAGCAATGTAAAGAAAACTGGCTGCAGCGTCATCGCCATGGATATGGCGTTTAAACGGGGGGATGGTAAAGGTAAAGTGTCTGGTGACATTTCTCATCCTGGTGCCGCGCTCAGCCCACAATGTGACATGAGCTGAGATGCCTCGTGCAGCTGTTGTTCCCCTGACGGTCAGGACCAGCACATCCGACTTTGGTTTATTTTTTATCAGAGAGTGAACGCTCTCCTAGACTGGTTGCTTTACTGGGCCGACGAGTCCTGTCTACCCGGCTATTTGTCCATAGCTGGAGATGGTTGTTCACTGGGGTGTCCTTCCCCAGGGCTGAGAGCTTTATAGCGCGGCTCTTGATCGCCTGATGCTCCTGCCATTGGACTTACGGGGTGCTTCAGTGGAGAGGGACAGTGCCAGCTATGACCCCGCCCCATCCTGCTTGGAACATCGCCAGTTGGTCCGGGACTACGCAGTCGACCAGGCAAGCCTGACTGGTGTCGCAGCTAACCCTCAGATCTGGGGGCATCCCCCTATCCGCCACCCGATGACCCGCCATCGACGAAGGAGAAGCTCTGTGGATCTTGAGGGCTTCCCCTGTACAGCAGCGTTCGTCAGTAGTGCCTCTAAGGCTCCTGTCTAAGTGTTACGAAGAAGAAGAAAAACCCAGTCTGAAAGCTTTCTGGTTTTATGGTCAGGATAAGGGGCTGGTTTCTCCGCGCCTTCCTCGCTCTGTCACTGACGTTAAGCCAACTTTCATTGCAGTGCACTCCGCCATGTTAAGTTGTCTGATAACAAGAGTCAAGAAACTGTTAGAAATAACAAACAAGAAATAAACAAACAAACGAACAAAACAAACAAATTGCGTAGAACTGAATCGAGAGCTTAGACCACCACCACCCCCTCCCCCACAGAGGTAGAATGGTTCCTGGAACCTCTGTTTATTCACGATCCACACCCCACAAATCTGCACCAAACAGTGAGATTTGTTCTCGGGCTTTACTCCATCTTTCCACAATTTTTTCTTGAAAATCGGTAGGATTGTTTAGACATAATCTTGTTGACAGGCAGACAGACAGACAGACAGACAGACAGACAGATAAACTAACAAACACAGGAACTAACTCCTTGGCGGAGGAAACCAAGAACGAATGAGTCGAGGACTGACGGTCAGTCCTAACACCAGCCTCACTGATGGAATCCGCATCCCGTCATTGAAGATCTGATGATGGGGGGTACCATTAGGGAACAAAGTCATTGCAGACCTTGTCAGTGTCCGTTCACCAAAATCCACATTAGCCACACCAACGTGCGCATGTCCCTGCGGTGCAGTCCCAGTAAACAGTACAGTATGTACCGCAAGACTCTCGGCTCTTTCATGACGAGGGATTTCCACAAACAAGAAGACGACCAAGTTTCTTATTCACCTTTTGCACTCGGAGTCATCCTTTGTGGTGTAATATCTATGGATGTGAAGAGGCTGACAAACTGGCGATGAAAGGGGTGGGTGGTGGTGGTGTGCGCACTGTTTTAAGGGGAGCAAGAAGTCATCAACCAAGACATCAAATCTTATCATCATCATCATCATCATCATCATCATCATCATCGTCGTCGTCGTCGTGTTGTCGTCGTCGTCGTCGTTGTTGTTATCGTCGTTTCTCTCTCTCTCTCTCTCTCTCTCTCTCTCTCTCTCTCTCTCTCTCTCTCTCTCTCTCTCTCTCTCTCTCTCTCTCTCTCTCTCTCACACACACACACACACACACACACACACACACACACACTCACTCACTCACACACACACACACACACACACACACACACACACATTGAAGACAGTCTGTACAGGTGGAGGTGAGAGCGGCGTTCTATATATGACAGTCTGCTCGGGTGGAGGTGAGAGCGGCGTTCTGTATATGACGGTCTGTACAGGTGGAGGTGAGAGCGGCGTTTCTATATATGACGGTCTGTACAGGTGGAGGTGAGAGCGGCGTTCTATATATGACGGTCTGTACAGGTGGAGGTGAGAGCGGCGTTCTATATATGACGGTCTGTACAGGTGCAGGTGAGAGCGGCGCGTTCTATATATGACGGTCTGTACAGGTGCAGGTGAGAGCGGCGTTGCACCGTTACTCCAGTGCTGTCGTATCTGCAGCCTCTTTGTCTGTCTGTCTGTCATTCTATCTGTGTCTCTCTGTTTGTTCCCCCCCCCCCCCCCCCCCCCCCCCCCCAACGTCTGCCTGCCTGCCTCTCTCTCTCTCACTCTGTCTGTTTGCCTGTCCTCTCTCTGTTTTGCTGTCTGTCTCTGTCTGTGTGTCTGTCTGTCCCTCTGTCTGTCTCTCCCTCTCTCCCTCTCGCTGTCCACGCAGAACAATGTAGATGAGAGAAGTTCGACTTTGCCTGTCTTATTATCAATCTGTTTTTCTCTTTGTCTGTCTGTCTATCAGCCTGCCTGTCTGTCCGTCTGTCTGCTTACCACTCTGTCTGTGTGTCTATGTCTGTGTGCCTGTGTGACTCTCTGTTTTTCTGTTTGTCTCTGTCGAAATGTCTGTACCTGTCTATCCGTCAATCTGAATATCTGTCTTTATGTATGTATCTGTTTGTGTCCAGAGTGCGTGCGCGCGTGTGTGTGTGTGCGTGTGTGTGTGTGTGTGTGTGTGTGTGTGTGTGTGTGTGTGTGTGTGTGTGTGTAATGCTTAATGTTGACGATTACCTAATGTTGTTTAGGCAAGCTGACTGCCTAGTGTCAGCATTACTCCGGCCAGTTTGCCATTAGGTAAGTTATCAACTTAACGCAAAGGAATCTGACAAATCAATATTATCCGCTGCTGTTTATTTCTTCCGGATCTCGTCATCAGCTTGAGTGACACCGTGTCTCATATTGACGAGAAATCCCCATTCTGCATATATGGTTGATGTCTGTTCAGCAAGTCCGCCAAAGGGAGTTTAAGCAGTGTTTCTTTATTCTGCCCCTGCTCTGTATAGTAGTCTGGTCTTAACACTGGTGCGAGAAAGCCTATGAAACAGCACAGCTTCTAACGCTGTACACTAATCTCCATGATTTGTGTACAGGAGAAGCACTGGTGAAGACAGTGCTTCCCTGGGTCCTCCCCAGCACCTTCGGGTATTTCTTTGTCTTCATGCTAAATGTAACAACGCAGGTGTTCAGATGACATGTCATTTGTATTACCATTTTCATGCATTATGACTGAGGAGGACCTATGAGCAGTATAACGTTTGTAACATTTTGCGTTGAGACTGCTGGTTTCGTCAGGTTTAATCAAACAATGCCTATTGAACCTGATCAAACCTTTTGCTGTTGATGGGTAATAAATCATCCAGCTGTCGTCCAAATATTTTTTTTTTTTTTACCGATTTTTCCTTTGAAAGGGGGTAGGGGATATACCAAGTTTTAAGATGGTTTGAATACATTGGAAAGATATTGATTATTTTCTTTAACAAAAACATGGAACCTAATCTGTTGATGTGATATACCTGATACCTGATATCACCTCTCTCTCCCTCCCCCCCCCCCCTCTCTCTCTCTCTCTCTCTCTCTCTCTCTCTCTCTCTTCTATGTCCTCTGCTCCTTCCTCTTTGAGGTCAGCTGCGCCATGAACACACACACACACACACACACACACACACACACACACACACACACACACACACACACACTCACACACACACACACACACACACACACACACACACACACACACACACACACACACACACACACACACACACATACACACACACACACACACACCACACACACACACACACACACACACACACACACACACACACACACACACACACACCTTTTACCTTTGTTCAAGGAATGAACTAGTGAAATGTCTGATTTCCCTTTAAAAAAAACACAAAAAACAAATAAAACAAACAAACAAAAACCACATGAATTTCATGGGATCTAATTGGATTCTTCAGCATCTGTCAAATGCGCTGTTGATAACTGTTACATTCATTTTGCTGTCCACTTGACTGACAGAACAGCATTCTCCACTAAAAAAAAAAAAAGAAAGAAAAAAATGCAGAAATCTATTTACACACTGTGCTTAATGCACAAAACATGGAATCATTGGTGCATCTTTGGTGGAATAGACACAAAACGTTAACGATGTTACATTTCTAGTATTTCACTTGTGTCAGTCTGTTTGTCTTCCGTACACATCATCCATGTCTGATCCCTATTGCTAATACATTAACAGTGTTACGTTTCTGTGTCTTTACCTGTGTCAAACCAGTTTGTCGTTCGTTCGTCATTTTCACGTTTGAACCCAATTTCTAATTCTTTCAGTCACTCGGAGCGCAAGCACTCTGAAGTGCAGCTGCCCAAGGTAAATTACACCTGAGCCATTCTTCAGTATGCTCGACAGTCCCGAGAACAAACCCCCCCCAATCTCTTGATGACTAGTACCGGAAAGTTGCTCCATCCATAACTAGAAAGAGAAAGGCCAAAAGTGAATTTGGACATTGAAAAAATACACACTACTTTCTGCTAGGGGATGCACTGTGTGTCCTACTTCTAGAGGACCACACAAACACGTGAACCATGAGAACAGACACAAACAATGTATGGCACAGACGGAAAGCTCAGGAAACAGAGGAACAGACAGACAACAACAGGAAACACTGGGAGTAAAAAAAAATAGCAAGATGTATAAGGAAAAGATACTGAACTGAAAGCGCTCTAGAATCACGCTTTCAGTGTAGGTTGGGCTTTAGAAGAAAAACAAGTCCACTTTGTAAATGTCACACAACACACTTCACCATTACAGCCGTTTTAAAATGCAGAATCAATACAGTGATGTGGCCGGTCCAACTATATCTCTAGGAAAAGGGAATCTGATAGTTTGTTCCCCATTCTCGTTCCGCGTGCACGGATTATTTTTTTTTACAGTAGTTTCTTCGGCCCCCCCCCCCCCCCCCCCCCCCCTCTGATCTGCCCCTGTGGAAACAGGTAGTATGTAAACATCGAAGAAAAAGGTTCAGATAGTAGTTGCATTCGTACGTTTGCTTAAGGAAAGAAAGAGCTCTATCAAAATATCAAATAAACATATACACAGATAGGTGAAGAAGTAATCTGTTTTGTTACCTCCACCTTTCCTGTGTCTCTGTGTCTGTCTGTCTGTCTGTCTATCTCGCTCTCTCTCACACACACACCTACACACACACACACCTACACACACACCCTACACACACACACACACACACACACACCTACACACACACACACACACACACACACACACTACACACACACACACACACACACACACACACACACACACACACACACACACAAAACACACACACACGTACACACGCACACACCCACACCCACACACCCCACCCCCACACACGCACGCGCGCACGCACGCACGCACACACACACACACACACACACACACACACACACACTGCACACAACACATACATGTGCAACCCAATATGCGGGCACACATTCATACACACTCAAAACCCTTTTTTTTGGGGGGGGGGGGGGGGGGGGGAAGAGAGAGAGAGAGAGAGAGAGAGAGAGAGAGAGAGAGAGAGACAGACAGACAGACAGACAGACAGTCAAATATTATAGACAGACAGACAAATGATATTGACATGCAGACAGTCAGACAGACAGATTTCAACGTGCCATTTTCGACAGGTTCAGCCTTCCTTGGAAAACGAACAGGCAAACAGAACACTGGCTACATCGATTCTCCATTCTTTTTTTTTTTTTTTTTTTTTTTTTTTTTTTTTTTTTTTTTTTTTTGAATCGCGGCAATCTCTAGACAGGTCGGGGTCAGGGAGAGTAGGACATGCACTGACCGGAACGGAGCGGTGGCGGATATAGTATTGAAATCGGGTGAGGTTCTTGAGTTGAGAGTTTATATAGTATACTGTCAGACGGGAAAGGTTCGGAAGCTTAGTACAAATCGTGAGGATGGTGACAACGATTCGGCGATGCTCTTAGCCTGTCAGAGGTAAATGTTTCTCTGTCTCTCCTTCTTTCTATGCCTCGGTCGCTCTGTCTCTCTGTGTCTCTGTCTCTCTGTGTGTGTCTCTCTCTGTCTCTTTCTTTCTGTCTCTCTCTTTGTCCATCCGTCCGTCTGTCTGTCTCTCTCTTCTCTTTCTCTGTCTGTCTCTCTGTCTCTTTCTCTGTCTGTCTGTCTGCCTGTCTCTCTCTCTCTCTTTCTGTCTCTCTCATTCTCTCTGTCTCTCTGTCTCCATCTCTTTTTGTGTCTGTCTGTCTATCTGTCTGTCTATCTCCGTCTCTCTTTGTCTCCTTCTTTCTGTCTCTCTATCTCTGTCTCTCATTCTCTCTGTCTCTCTGTCTCCGTCTCTTTTTGTGTCTGTCTGTCTGTCTGTCTCCGTCTCTCTTTGTCTCCTTCTTTCTGTCTCTCTCCGTGTCTGTCTTCTGTCTGCCCCTCTCACTCTGTCTGTCTGTCTGTCTGTCTGTCTGTCTCTCTCTCTCTCTCTCTCTCTCTCTCTCTCTCCTCTTTCTCTGTGTGTGTGTGTGTGTGTAGGAGAGTGATGGTTGGAAGGGGAGGCTGGATGTGTGGAGGGCGGAAAGGAGAAATGAAAGGGGAGGAAACAGAGGAGGAGAGGAGGGATTCACACAGACACTAGTTTACTTTTTTCTGTTTAATCTTGGGTTTGGTCCGCTCAGTCCGTGCAAAGAAACCTGTGAAATGTCGCTGGCTATCAAACGCCCCGCCGCCGTGTGCAGGCAACAACAAAAGTAAGATTTAAAGCGTATTGCGCTGGTAACATACATTCATTGACCCATAGCTGGCTACCGTGTAGGCAGGCCAAATGTACATTCCATAGTTCCCGATAGCTAGTGCTTGTGCGGGTAGGCTAAATTCACATTCTGTGGTCCCCATAGCCAGATATTGTTCTGGCAGGCCAAACTGACATGCCGTCGCTGCCATAGCTAACTGTTTTGAGGGCAGGCCTGCCTTCGTTCCCGTGGCTGGTTCTCGTGTTGGCATGTCAAATTCATACAAGCCCGTCGTCCGTCTGTTAACCTAGCAGGCCAAATTGACATGCTGTCATCTGTCCCTACAGCTAGCCGTTGTTCTGGCAGGCAAAATTCGTGTTGTTGTGTCCGTCCCCATTACTAGCTAGAATGCTTAAAAAGACGATGATGCAAGGTCTGACGTGTGCATGGACTTAATGGATGCAACAAGGGGTAGCTGTATCACCACCGCTAGCCTTTAAATGCATGTTAGACACCGGATGTAGTAATACGCCTTGCTTTTTGTAGCATCTGCAAAGTCCATGTTCTGGACATTCGGCGACTAACATGCATTCAAATCCAAAGCACAGGTGTATAGGGCTACAATATATCATATATGATGTTACCATAAACTATCACGAGATGACAAAATCGTAACTAAGCATGTAAAAGTTATCCTAAAAAGTACAAGTCCTCAAAAAAACGAACAAGATCAGCAACACCTTTTTATACACAAGGCGGTAAAATTCCTATACAGTTTATTTATATGCATACTGCCACGTCCTTTTTGAACACCATTTAGAGCTGAAACAAAACACAATGAAGAAGACTGAAGAATGACAGAGTACTGAGAGGACGACGTGAGTAAAGGGAAGGAGGAAAAGGGGAAAAGGCGTGCATAGGGACCAGGGCAGGGGGAGGTGGTGGCAGATGATCGATAATTATGTCTAGCTGCTGATCACAGACACAGAACAAGGATCATCCCCCAGGTCCACAGCCATGTAGACTTCCTGTCGGACAGGTCGATGGCCAAGAACCTGCTGTGTGTCGGCTCATCGTGCCGGGGAGAGCAGGGGGAGTACAACATGTGACTGGCACCATTCCCTTCCCTTTGCCGTGCAGACATGGAGTGTGCAAAGTGTGTCCTCTGCTGACAGTTCTTTCTGTGATCTACATTACAGGGGACAGACGTAAGGTGGTGGTTGAGGGAGGTAAACCAGGTGAATAAGAAAACCCAGAAGTACCAGGTCAACATTTGTTTGGGCTTCTGCCTCTGATTCCACAAGTTTTTTTTCTGTATTCTACATTCTTTTTCTTCCGAATTCAGCGTTACCCTATTTTCCTCTCCTTGACTCTACACGTATGTTGCTTCCCTTCCATAGACTTCCAGTGTCATCCTACTTCCCACTCTCCATGTTCCTTTGCTATCCTACCTCCCTGTCTCGGACGTCCAGTGTCATTATATCTCCCTCTCATAGATTTCCATGTTACCCAACCTTCCTCTCGTGGGCTTGCAGTATTGTCTTAACCTCCCTCTCACACACTTCCAGATTGTTCCTACCATCCTCTCAAAGACTTCAGTGGTATTCTCTCTCCTCCCCCAACAATCCAAATCTTATTTTGCCTCCCTTTCAATGTTATCATGCCTTTCTTTCGAAAACTTCCGGTGTTCTACCTTTCTCTCGAAGGCTTCCAGTGGAATCATGTCTGTATGCGGTTACCCTTCTACCTTCTTCTATACTCCCACTATCATCCCACCTCCCTTCCCTAAGCTGCAACTGTGATCCTACCTCTGTCTCACAGACTTCCTGTCTTATTCTGTCTTTGTCCCCAGTACTTCAAGTGTTATTGTGCATCCCTCTCATAGACTTCCACTTTTAGTTTGCATCCATCCCCATTACTACCAGTGTATCTTGCCATCTCTATCGTAGACTTCCAGCGGTATGCTGCTAGAAGGACGTTATCTGAATGACAGGAATAAAAAACGATGGATCACAAAAGCTACGGAAAAAAAAAATCACCGGTGGTTAACCTCGGAATTCCAGCCATGGAACATGGAGGATGAAAGGATGGAAGGAAGAAAGGAAGGAAAAAGAACGCTTTTTGTATCCTACTCAGTACTCAAACAAAGCGCTACGAGGAAAACACAGAGACTGATTGACACACAAACGGAAAATGAAAAACGGTAGGACGAGGATGGGACAGCGAGAGAGAGAACGGCGGGAAGGAGATGGAGGCAGGGGGTAGATTGAGGATAACTTCTCTGGTGAAAAGACCACCAGAACCTTGAGGTGTGGTGAAATGAGATCGATAACCTGGTCTTATTGATGACCACCGGCCAGAAACAGGATCAGCAAGCAATCCAGCAGCTGGTTTCCCTTTTTAGGAGATCAGTGGCCTGCACGGTTGATTTGTGTCCTCCTCTCCTCATCAGAATTAGGAGAGAACAGAATCGTTATTGATATAGTGGGAGACATGATTTTCTTACTCTGTTTCGGTGACGTTAAGTTTGGTCATGCCAGTTTGTCTGTGTTCTCTCTCTCTCTCTCTCTCTCTCTCTCTCTCTCTCTCTCTCTCTCTCTCTCTCTCTCTCTCCTCTCCTCTCCTCTCTCCATCCCTTTTGAACGTCATTCATAACTGGAATGAAACACAATAAAGATGACCACAAAGGTTGACTGGCGGAGGAAGAGAAGACGAAAAGGGGATTCAGAGAGGAGAAGAAAGAGGGTGGTGGGGTGTGCTTAGAGACAAGATCACCAGGGCAGTGCAAGGTGGTGGCAGATGATCGATAATTTTGTCTTCCAGCTGATTATAGACACAGAACTAGGATGCCCCCCCTCCCTCTCAGGTCCACGGCCGTGTAGACTTTCCTGTCGGACAGGTCGATGGCCAAGAACCTGCTGTGTGTCGGCTCATTGTGCCGGTGAGATCAGGGCCCTTGGCTGACCATGCTCATGTTTGTCCTTTAGAATCACAGAAGACGTACACGATGCAGTGGCTGAGGGGGTACACGTCTTGAATAGGACGCAAAAGCATGTCCGGGTCAACCTTTGGCTGGGAAAGTGGCTGTTGTTATCAGTTCCACCAGATGGTTCACGCTGTGGCATTCTTCTTCCCTACAATGTACGTGTCATCCATTAGTGTCCTGCCTGACTCCCTTCCATTATCAATGACCTCCTGTCTCCCTCTCCTACACTTCTACAGTTATCTTTCCTCCCTTTGATAGACACCATGTGTTCTCCTTTTCCTTTCCTGCCCTGTCAGTTCTGTGTATTCCTACTTCTCCTGCCACAGACTTCTGTGGTTTTGCTGTCTCCCTGTCCTACACTTCTAGTGTCAACCTGTTTTCCTCGGCTACAGTTTAGCTGGTATCGTGCTTCTTCTTCTTCTTCTTCTATACTTCAGGTATTTTTTTTCTTGCCTCCCTCATGTCCACATCCATTAGTGTCCTGCCTGACTCCCTTCCATTATCAATGACCTCCTGTCTCCCTCTCCTACACTTCTACAGTTATCTTTCTTCCCTTTGATAGACACCATGTGTTCTCCTGTCACTCTCATCAAATACCCAGTGTTACCCTGCCTCCCCTAGAGGCAGGAGGGAGTCCCCTGTATAGGTATTCCACCTCACTCTCTTGCACATTCAGTGATATCCTGTCTTCCTCCCTTACACTTTCAGTGGTTATCCTTCCTCTTCGTCACACACCTCATGTGTGTATTACCCTGCCTCTCTCTCTGTTTCATATATATCCAGTGTTGTCCCGCCTCCCTCCCTTATAGGAAGAAGAAAGGTCAAAACAACGCTGGAAGGTATGAGGGGGCAAGATGAAATGGGCTGAAAAAGGACTCCACATAAACCACTCACGCGTGTAAGCTGTTATCGTCTCACGACATTATGCCCTTGGCACGGGATGTGGATACATTGATGATGAGAGTCGTAGTCAAGGGGCATGAAATACAACAGAGAAACAAAAAAGATCCTTTTGTCGGTCACTTTGTGCACGAACTAAGCTTCTCCGTGAAAGCGAGCATACAGACTGACTCAGCATAGAAATGACAAAGAACGAGACGAGTGGAGTGGAGTGGAGTGGAGAGGAGAGAGAGAGAGAGAGAGAGAGAGAGGAGAGAGAGAGAGAGAGAGAGAGAGAGACAGACAGAAGACAGACAGGTAGACGGAGAAGAGAGAGAGAGAGAGAGAGAGAGAGAGAGAGAGAGAGAGAGAGACGGACAGAAGACAGACAGGTAGACAGAGAGAGAGAGAGAGAGAGACAGACAGACAGACAGACAGACAGACAGACGGAAAGAGAGAGAGAAGTGAGAGACAGAGACAGACAGACAGACTGAGAGATTGAGAAGAGCGAGAAACAGAGACAGACAGACAACGAGAGAGAAAAAGACAGACAGAGAGGCAGAGAGGGAAGGGAGGGTAGGATAGCTTTCCTGGTGAATGGATCACCAGGACAGCGCGATGTGGTGAGAGAAGATCGATCACCTGGCCTTGTTGATGACCACCGGCCCAGAAATAGGGTCAGCCAGGAGACCGGTCAGCCGTGTGACCCTTCAGGGGAGGTCGATGGACCAGACGGCTGCTGTGTGTTCTCCACTCCTGCTGACGTGGACAGTAAGGAGAGGATCAGAGAGTTATCTACCTCTTCTACCCCCTCTAACGATAAGCGTGTTTGTGTGTGTGTGTGTGTGTGTGTGTGTGTGTGTGTGTGGCGTTTCTGTCAGGGTAGTTTTCTTAATGTTAGCTCGTTTTTATACATCCAGTTCCCTGTCTACCTGCCTGTCTGTCTGTCTGTCTGTCTGTCTGAGTTAGGACAGGATCAGATTCTTTTCTACGTCTTCTGCTACTGCCTATGTGAGAGAGGTTGGTTCCCTTATTATTATTGTTATTCAATGATTGGCGACTGAGGAGATACGAACAAGGTCGACAACTGAGTTTAGGATTTCTAAAAATCCGTGTTTGAATTATCTTCTGGTCGAATTCAAAACATTCAGGAATGAAAATGCTCGACAGAGATGAAATAAAAACATCTGCACTGAATGCTGTACAGGAACATCGGGGCCCAAAGAATGAAACGAAGAAAGACAGAAAGATACGAATATAAAAAGAAAGAGAAAAAAAAAAAAAAAACGAAAAAAAGAAAGGAAGCAAAGGAAAAAAAAAGAAAAGAAAAGTTATAACACTGAAATATGATCAACGATAAAATCAATTTAGAGAATATTTCTTTAAGGAGATGTGAGTGGATAGACAACAATGTACTTTATATTGCAGATGTGTGCAAAAAAATATGGGAACTATATGTCGTTTGCAGAATTCACTTATAAGTATAACATAAGAACCAACTTTTTGAGCTATAGAGCTATCATTCTGAGGATACAAAAATGTGTTAATACTTTAAATAAACATTGTGTTGGTAGATTGTAACAAGGCTGCTCTTTCTAGAGCGCTACACCTTATCCATTCTGTTAAAAAAGGGAACTCATTTATACTATAGTAATTTACTAGATGATAAAAAAAATACCCAAATGCACTCAGAAGTGGAATGAAAAACTGGAAACTAATATTAATTGGAAGGCAACTTTTAGAGAAAGTGAAAAAGATTCAAGAAATAAAATTAAAATGGTTTCAGATCCGAATAATACATAAAATTATAGCAACCAATGTAATTCTTTCATCTATGGGAGTAAAACCCGATGACAGATGCAGTTTCTGCCCTGAAAGAAAAGATAGTATAGAGCACATGCTTTGGAGATGTGAATATGTCAATCACTTTTGGAAAGACTTTGAAAACGCTGTCAAAGAAAAATGTCCACACATTACATCATTTTCTGTAAGTGAACAATTGGTTATCTTTGGTAACAACAATAGTTTTAAATCAGACGGTTTATTCGACTTGATTCTTCTTCTTGCAAAATTTTATATTTACACATGTAAAATGAACGACCAGGTGCCTCAATACAACACATTCAAAATATAATCTGAAAAAGGGGTATGAAACCGAAAAATACAAAGCTTACACAATGCTTCAATCAAGAAATTTTCAAGTTAATTGGCAATTCTATAAACAGCTTATTAGTATAGAAGTAAACTGAACCATGGATATAAAATATGTCTATGCATGCATACACATATGAGTGTGCATATGTAAGTGTGTATTGTGTCTGTATATATACATATATATATATATATAGGTATGTGAACGTAATTATATATATGGATATATGAAAATATGTATGGGTACATGTGTGTACATAAATTATGTGACAAATAGTGAATATAGGAACACAACAGCAAAAAAAAAAAAAAAAAAAAAAAAGGAGAAGGTAAACAATGGAAAAGAAAGAATTAGAACGAAGTGTAGTTGTTGTTGTATCTGTGTATTTTGGTTTTGTTTTTTTCAGTGTTGTTTTTTCTTTTCTTTTTTTTTTTTTTTTTTTTAACTGAAATGAATTCCATGCTATTTGATTTGGAAGTATGTATTAGTAATATGGTGAAAAGTAAGATATCAAAAATGAATTTTAAAAAAGTTTAAAACAAAAAACAAAAAAAAAAACCACTGAAATATGAGAGCCGCTAACATGACGACGAACAGATAAAAAGAAAGGTAGAAAAAAAATGAATGCATGAATGAAAGAATGAAAAAAAAGAGAGAAAGAATAAGATCCAGCGGGTTTTTTGTTTGTTTCAGATTTTATCAGCAGCGACAGCAAAATCAAGGCACAGAACAAGAAAAAAAAAAACAATGAAATTAAACCAGGCGCGAAACAGGAAGATGTGGTAAAAGTGATGGGCCTTCCAACCACGTCCCAACTACCACCACCTTCCCCCCCCCCCCCCCCCTCTCTCTCTCTCTCTCTCTCTCTCTCTCTCGTCTGCCATCAGCCTCCAAGCCCCTTCCCGCCCTCCCCCTTCTGGCCCAATTCAGGAAGAAAATTGTGAAAGTATCTTACAAAGAGATTCTTTAGAAAATAAAGAAAAAAACGAAAAAAAAAAGGTTACAGAAAAATGTAATCGTCAAAGTCACTGTAAACAACATGTCGGTTGGCACCCACCCACCACCCCTCTCCTCGCTTCCCTTCATCCACCCGACTCCTCTCAACACCTTTTTTTTTGTCCCATCGTTCACCCCACACCTTCCCCGAGCTCTCCTTGTTCTCATCACCAATTTCTCCTCCCAGATTTCCCTGCTCAGCATCTTGAAAGTGTATTTCAGTCCCTTACCGAGAGGAAGTCACTGTAGCCCCCACCACCAGTTCTTACCTTCCTTCCTCCCCCCACCCCTCTCTCCACTCCCCATTCCCGCCTTCTTCTTCCCTCTCCTTCAGTGGTACTGCATCCATGCCGCTCATTTCAACACTCCGTCCACGCCACAACACGGCCCGGCCCGCCGCAACCCCGGCACTGGCAATCCACAGCAGTCCATGTCGAGTCGTGAAGAGGGAACCCACCAGAGGAGACACTGCACTGCTGCAGAGTCGCCTCGGTGGTGTTCAGTGGCGCCTGTTCTGATCCAACATATGCAGGACACCAACTACTATGCCCCCACCTGATGACAATAATTGCTTAGACACGGAGCCGGCGTGAGGGAACTTTCCCTCGAGAGGGCACCGCTACGTCTGTCCAACAACAGCCCCCATGGACTCGCTGATACCGGAGACCCAGAGAGAAACAACCCAAGGCTATAGAGAGAGGACATCGAAACCGAGCTCAACATGAGAGCAGGATATGAAGGGCCACAGAGTTTCATACTTTTTTTTTTTATGCAGATCAATGAGAATGAGGATAACGAAGACGATGCTACGGATGTCCATCCTATCTGAGACTACACGACAGGCTGCACTGCACTCTACGCTTACTTTCATAACATATCCCAGCGTCAGTCAGGCCCAAGAAATACAGACACCTGCAGTGCTGGTCCAGAAATTAGAGCAACGTTCCCATACACGGGTCCATTTAAGTGAATGAAGCTCGACTGTGTGGTCCCAGCCTTCCCAATTAAGCCCATAGCTAACTCAGCTGTGTGGATGGCAGCCGGTCAGGGCAGAAAAAAATCCCACATGGGTCTGATGTGAATCGAACCCACGACCTCCTAGCCGGGATCCGCGATGCTGTTCGCTTCGCCACGGCGGCTGGTCAACTCAACATTTTTTTTTTTTTGTAGAATGGTACATCTCTGACAAAATAAATCGGACCCCACACACCCACCCACTTCACCCTCCTCCATATCACCCACGTCCTTTCTCGTGCCGGACAGAGTGTGTCGAACCCTGGTTAAAGCCAAGCACAACGCCCCATGATTTGATCACCCATTTTCCGCGTTCTGCCCATAGCATGGTCTCAGTGGTTGCGTGGCTGTAAAATAAACGTGAATGGCGTTTAGTCATGGAACGAAGGCACAAGACAATTCAAAAACAAGATGCAAAGCACATAAACGTACTTCCAGTTAATGTTGAATACGCGTGTACAGTGACAAAGACGGGAGACCATTTCCAGTGAGTGGAAGAAAAAAAAACTCGACAGTGAGGTGGTTATTCCCCTTATCACACTTGATTTTTTTTTTAATTGGCCGTTATAGCCGTTAGCAACGACTATTCTGGTAAATGAAACAACGGGCATCAACCATGACCCATATTGAACATACCTACAAATTTTCAGAAAGATCGGCCCAGAAGTTTTGTCTGGAGTAGTAGTAGTAGTACTTTAATTTTACGTCTTTTCACAAACTATGTGATATTAGTCTGGAGCGAGTGGAAAGTCATTTTGACCACGGACAGACAGACATAGAGATACACAGACAGCATTTCTTCGTTCCCATTGTAAAGTACTGCCTGTTTCTATAAGAACTGGGTAGAACAGGGTGTACAAAAAAAGAAAAAGACAAAGAAAGAAAAAAAAAACAAAAGGCAACAAAGGACACGAAGAGAGCCCAGAGGCGTCACTAGGATGACGTGTAAAGGGAGATAACTCCCAAGTGCGCCTTGTCTGTTGACTCTCTTCATGAGTCAGAGGAGAAGAGAGAGCATGGATGTGCACGAAATCCTGACAATGCGATGATAGCAAAATAGATTAGATCAGGTAGAAGAAATAGAAGAAACTCTAGCAAATAAAATGACCAAAACTTGAAACAAACTGTCTCCCCTGAGAGTTGCACATGGGCAGAAATAAAAAAAAGAAGAAAAAAGAAATTGAAATGAAAGAAAAAAGGAAAAGGAAAAAAATAAAAGGAAGAGGTAAAATGGTGGATGGGCTATATTCTACATTCACAACATGAATGTGTTGTTTTTGTTTTTGTGTACATGTAATTGGTTTATAATAAATGTTATGTGTTGCATGAGTAATTTGTAAAAAAAAAAATGTGTTTAGGAAAAAAAAAGAGTTGCGCATTGGCTATGAGCAATTGCGGTTCAAGAGCAATTTCAATGTGCGCACCTCTAATAATATAAAAGTTGTGTTTCATTAAAAAAGAACCACACACAACAACTTTATTTTCAAAATTGAATTGGTAGTAACACGTTTACATGTAAGAAGAGACATTTAAATGCGTTCCAAGCCCTGAACAAATAAAGACAAATGGAGAACATCACATGAACACAAAAGGAAATATCAGAAACGTTTGTTGAATGAGCTTCCAGTTTTTGTCAGCCATGCTCGGTCTCTTTCTATTTTCAAATTGAAAAAAAAACTCGTGTGTGTGTGTGTGTGTGTGTGTGTGTGTGTGTGTGTGTGTGTGTGAGAGAGAGAGAGAGAGAGAGAGAGAGAGAGAGAGAGAGAGAGAGAGAGAGAGAGAGAGAGAGAGAGAGAGAGAGAGAGAGAGAGAGTGCGCGCGCGAGTAAGTTTGAGGGCGTGCGTGCGTGCGTGCGTGTGCACGTGCGCGCGCGCGCGCGCGTGTCTGTTCGTGCGCACGCATGCAGGAAGGTGGATGTGTAGGCGGATGGGTGTGTGTTCATGTGTTTTTTGGTGGGGGAGTGGTGTGTGTGTGTGTGTGTGTGTGTGTGTGTGTGTGTGTGTGTGTGTGTGTGTGGTGTGTGTGTGCCTGCCAGTGTGCGTGCGGGAAGGTGGGTGTATGGGAGGATGGGTGGGTGTGCATGTAAGTTGGTGTGTGTGTGTGTGTGTGTGTGTGTGTGTGTGTGTGTGTGTGTGTGTGTGTGTGTGTGTGTGTGTGTGTGTTGCTCTTTTCGTTCGTTCGTTCGTCAAATTAACGGCTCTTCACTAAAGATGATATCAGACGAAAGAAAAGACGGAAAAACGTATGTGCCTGCATGTGTGTCTGGGATGTGGCGGAATAGGTGTACAGGGGACGGAGGAGAGCGGGGGGGGTGGGGTGGGGTGGGGTGGGGGGTCAGTGAGTAGAGAAAGGGAGGGGATGCGGGGGAGAAAGGGAGATGAGAAAGGGGAGGGGGGGGGGGGCGGTAAATTTCGTGTGATTAGCAGCATATCTGTTTATCTTAAAGCATTTTCTGTACGCTGACTTTGGGGAGGACCAAAAGGTAAAACAATTACTGTTTACTGT
This sequence comes from Conus betulinus, assembly GCA_016801955.1. Lineage (NCBI taxonomy): Eukaryota > Metazoa > Mollusca > Gastropoda > Neogastropoda > Conidae > Conus > Conus betulinus. Next base: position 87,005 of record JADBJO010001514.1, read on the forward strand.
TCCCTGCCTCATTGAAGATTTGCTTCCAGTTTCAGTGTCTTTAAGGAGGCGTCACTGCGTGCGGACTAGTCCATATTCACTACGCCACATCCGCTAAGTGTTGAGGGCCACACTACGCACGATTTTAAGCTGCTAGATAAATGAATTAATAACTAAGATGAAAGAATTGAAGAAGAGGGTCTCGTGTGCTACTTTGCCATCATTCATAAGTAACAGATCCAGAGTGACTGCAATGTACGCGTAGATGGAAAACTAGTTACAGGTGGAATTTTGAAGAAGAGGGGTTAGTTACCGCCAAGGACACAGCCAGCCATTTTTTTTGCGCCGAATGTGAGAAGATAAGTGCTTTGTCGCTCTTCGTTTTCACACTGTCCTAAATGTTGTTTGTTTTTGTCTGAAGAAGAGCCAAGAGGTTGAAATGCATTGTGTTTTGTACTGTAATCCGTCTGTGTCCTTGGTGATAACTAACCCCTCTTCTTTCTAAATTTTGCTTCATTTTCCGCCCTCAGTGACTCTCGTTTTTGAAACTAAGTATACGTGGATCAAACGATCCTATCCATGGCATGAAAATTTAATGAAAAGCAGTACAAACAAGTAGGCCCGACTGACTTTTTTTTTTTTCTTTTTAGGAATTAGCTGCATAACTCGCTGGGCAATGAAGAAGAAAAGTGTTGAAATAGTTTGCCACCCATGATGTGGTGTGTGTGTGTGTGTGTGTGTGTGTGTGTGTGTGTGTGTGTGTGTGTGTGTGTGTGTGTGTGTGTGTGTTTCTGTGCCTCTGTGTGTGTGGTGGGGGGGGGGGGGGGGGGGGGGGGGGGAGATCAGCGGGAAAGGAAATGTTGACATGCTAACTTGCACATTCTATGAATTTAGATGGAGTGAATGTAGACAGGCGTTTGGACGTGTGAGTTTCATTTATAGTTTTCGTTTATATTTGGTCTTTTCATTCTGGATAGTATCTGACTGATTTTGGAATCTTGATTTTTTTTTCAAATTTTGTTTCTGTTTTTGGCAAGTGCCCTGAACTCAGCACAGATAAAATGCGTGTAAATCGTAATAACATCAAACAAACAAACAATTAACAACAACTATGATTATAGGATAACAACATCATCAATAACAAATATACAGACAAAAGTAATCATAACAACGACAAAAAGAAGAAGAAGAAGAGAAGAAGAAGAAGAAAAACAACAGCAACAGCAACAACAATAACAACCACAACAACTACTGCAGCAACAACACTAATAATATTGATAATAATAAGCAGACTAACGCGGAGCAGTGACATAGAAAATAGAAATAGAACAAAACCATGTCTGAACAAAAATGCAGTTAAATAAATAGAAACGAGATCTTTAAGGAAAAAAATAGAACTGAATGAAAACAACAAAAACAACAACAACCCCCCCCCCCCCCCCCCCCCCCACCCCCCCCCCCCGAAAACTGACGTGGAACGACACAACAAAAACAAGGTAAAAAAAAAAATGAAAGTAAAACAAAGCATGAAAGCAAAACGAAAAACAATAGGACCCGAGAGAACAACCCACGGAGAAGAGATGCACAAAGAAATGATTCCAGAAATGATTC
>JADBJO010001514.1:101313-106313 GCA_016801955.1 Conus betulinus
AGTTAGGGGCTGGGTTTTCATCGTGATGTATTCAGGACACAGACGTCCCGATCAAACTATGGCAACATTCCTAGACAAAGGGGATCATCTAACATTATCCTGATGTGCATACCGTTTGACATATAACGGGCTCCCGTCTTCTTCTTTGTACTTCTTCGTCTGCTTCTTTTTAGTCATCAGCAGCAGTCGCAATCTCTTCGCTCCATTCTTTCGCTTTAAACATACCGGACCTCTTTCTACCGAAGGTCTATTTTTGTGTCAACACTTATCTAAAGAAAACCTAAAGTAGTATAAAAAAAAAAGAATAGTTTTTTTTTTTTTTTAAGCAAAAGTGTCTCACTAAAGTGTAATTGCTTTCTTCTCATATTATCAAATTTAAATGAACCGACATAAGAAACATAAATCACGTAAATTGCCCGTGTTATCGATCTTCTGCATATTCACGAGTCGATATTCATATACCTTCTCCACCTCTGCCCCCGCCCCATCACCCCACCTCCTCTCTCTCTCTCTCTCACTCACATACACACAAACACACACACACACACACACACACACACACGCGCGCGCGCGCGCGCGCGCGCACTCTCTCTCTCTCTCTCTCTCTCTCTCTCTCTCTCTCTCTCTCTCTCTCTCTCTCTCTCTCTCTCTCTCTTGCTTGCTGTTCGGTTCTGTTGCATGTAGACTTGAAATGACTACGTTGTTTTCTCCATTCGTGTATTATTGTGAAATGCCCTGTAGACTGTTCATGTACTCGTCCTTTAAGGGTCAAGACATTACTGAAGAAACTGTCATTCATTCATTCATCCATGATTCTTTCTCTCTCCCTCTGTGTCTCTCTCTGTCTCTGTCTGTCTGTCTGTCTGTCTGTCTGTCTCACACACTCTCTCTCTCTTTCTCCCCTCTCTCTCTCTCTCTCTCTCTCTCTCTCTCTCTCTCTCTCTCTCTTTCGCTCTATATCCGTCTGTCTGTCTGTCTGTCTCTCTCTCTCTCTCTCTCTCTCTCTCTCTCTCTCTCTCTCTCTCTCTCTCTCTCTCTCTCTCTCTCTCTCTCTCTCTCGCTCGCTCGCTCGTTCGCTCGTCTCGCTCTCACTCGCTCGCTCGCTCTGTTCTGTGTGTCTAGAGTCTGTCTCTCTCTCTCTCTTTGTCCCTCTGTCTGTCTGTCTGTCTGTCTGTCTGTCTCTCTCTCTCTCTCTCTCTCTCTCTCTCTCTCTCTCTCTCTCCCTCAGGTTGCTTGGCAGAGCATGGCCAAACATAGCCATCCCAAGGTACTTTCTCAGCAGAATGTGTACAAGGTTATTCAAACAAATCCAAGAGACAGACGGACGAAGAAAGAAACAGCCATAATGCAGATATACCCATCACGCATATATGAATGAGCAAAAATAGCAATAGCCATTCTATTTCTAAGCACACCAGCCCAGAGCCGGACTCAGCGCCCCTCTCCCACCCCCCACCTCCGTCCACCCCTAATATCCACACCTCTGCCGCTCCGTCCAAAATGTATCCTTAAAAATCATAATGTAGTGTAGAAAAAAAGAAAAATAGAAAAGAGTAGTACAAATAAAAAAAAATAAAAAAAGAAATGTACATCTCTAAAATGTAAATGTGCGTTTTTTGTACCACCATACTTAACCTTTACCGTGCTTCCTGGGTCGTCCATGCTCCAGTGACACAATAAAAACATCATATCTAATGAACGGATAGAACTATGCTCACGAAATCTTGGGAGTTTGTCAACGATCTTAATAGCCGTTGGCCACAGACATTTCATGTATGGGCACAATCAATTATCAACATAATTAGTCGCGGTTCCCCCTGGACCTATACTTTTTAATGGGTCGCACATGACCCACGTCACACGATCTGATTAGGGATAAGCAATAGGAAAAGCCTTTACAAAATGTGTAGGTCTTAAGCGACCCGCACGATCGGGTCTGTGTAGTCAAAAACGTCTGTGTACAAAAACGTCATCCGGTAAAGGTTAAACGAACCTAGATAAGAACATGAATCGTGTAAATCGTTCTTGCTATCGATGTTTCTACACATTCACGTGTTGAAATCTATATACCTTCCCCATCTCTGCCCCCACCCACCCCCCTCTCTCTCTCTCTCTCTCTCTCTCTCTCTCTCTCTCTCTCTCTCTCTCTCTCTCTCTCTCTCTCTCTCTGTCTCTCTCTCTGCAGTTTGGTTATGTTGCATGTAGAATTGAAATTATTACATGTTTTTTCTCTTTTCGTGTATTATTATGAAATGCCCTGTAGACTGTTCATCTCGTCCATTAAGGGTCAAGGCCTTACTGAAGAAACTGTCATCCATTCATTCATCCATTGATTCTCTCTCTCTCTCTCTCTCTCTCTCTCCTCTCTCTCTCTCTCTCTCTCTCTCTCTCTCTCTCTCTGTCTCTGTCTCTGTCTCTGTCTCTCTCTCTCTCTCTCTCTCTCTCTCTCTCTCTCTCTCGTGTCTCGTGTCTCTCTGTCACTCTCTCTCTCTCTCTCTCTCTCTCCTCTCTCTCTCTCTCTCTCTCTCTCTCTCTCTCTCCCCTCTCTGTCTCTCGTCTCGTGTCTTCTCTCCCTCTCTCTCTCTGTCTCTCTCTCTCTCTCTCTCTCTCTCTCTTTCTCTCCCCTCTCTCTCTCTCTCGTGTCTCTCTCCCTCTCTCTCTCTCTCTCTCTCTCTCTCACTCTCTCTCTCTCTCTCTCTCTCTCTCTCTCTCTCTCTCCCCCAGGTTGCTCGGCAGAAGTATGGCCAAGCATAGCAGTCCCAAGACACGTTCTCAGCAGAATGTGTGTACAGGTTATTCAAACAAATTCAAGAGACAGACGGACGGAGAAAGAAAGAAACAGCCATGAAGCAGATATACCCATCACGCATATATGAATGAGCAAAACTAGCAACAGCCATTCTATTCTAAGCACACCAGCCCAGAGCCAGACTCAGCGCCCTCCTCCACCCCCACCTCCATCCACCTCTAATATCCACGCCCTGCCGCACCATCCAAACTTTTTTTTCCTTCCATCCACACTCACATCACCCACCATCCACCCATCATTACCCATCATCTCGTCACCCACCAAAGTAAACATTTTGTTGACGATCGTCTTTATTGCCCCACTCAAAGAGTTCTGCAAAATGTTATCATAATCAGTGCACAGGACTGCTCAGACATGAAAGATTACCATTAAGGCCGGCTTACGGCCGATTACCAATGCTGTGACGACATCAGTAATCTGACGTCTTAGGCTGATGATAACAGGGGCGACAATCATGACAGAAAGCATCACGCGTTTAGTGGAGGACAGAGACTACCTATGATTGTCCCTGTATGGAAATCATGTCTGGGTGATAAGGAGCACGGCATTTTTTTTTAAGAGGCTCCCATCCTGTTTCTCACGCTTTCGTGTGATTTGGCGGTTGTTGCAATGAAAGAATTGCTACTCTCTCTCTCTCTCTCTCTCTCTCTCTCTCTCTCTCTCTCTCTCTCTCTCTCTCTCTCTCTCTCTCTCTCTATTGTGTTGTGGTGTGTGTTGTGTGCATGCGCACTCCTGCACTTGTCGTGTGTGTGTGTGTGTGTGTGTGTGTGTGTGTGTGTGTGTGTGTGTGTGTGTGTGTGCATGTGTTGTGTGCGTATGTGTGTGGCGCGGGCGCGCGTGTTTGTGTGAATGAGTGTGTGCGTGTGTGCGTGTGTGTGTGTGTGTCTTTTCTCTCAACTTTTCGGGGACCATCTACCAAAGTACAATGGAAAGTGCGTGACGTTGTAGGCTGGGACGACGTGCACTTATTTCATCATTTTCACCGCTGTCTGGTCCCCCCCCCCCCCCCCCGGAATGGAGAATGCTAAGGGCTCAAACGGACAGAATGGAACCACGCAGAATAGTGTTAAGATAATGGTTCAGATATTCTGACCAACACTGTAGGAATCTCCTTCTCAATGGCCTGGTTGATACTAGTATACATTATGAAAAAAGATATAAGGTACTGCCCTGTTACGTAGTCTCTGACAAGAAACGCCCTAGTATCATCTTCATTATTCTCATTCTCGCAGATCATAACAAAAGAGGTGTTATATTCTTCGGCTCCTGACGTCTTGTTCTTGTGGTGACCTCGGGTTTTGAATTCATTCCTACGTCCATGGGCGTGGTGAGTAGGTGCAGTGTCTGTATCGGCAAGGTCATGGAGTCTCTTGTTGAATAAATGTTGTGGAACCCTCTGGAATGGGAACGCTTACTCACGCTGGGTCTACGTCTAGGAAATAGCTGTCAGCCCCAGGGAGTTGATCAGGTGGCGTCCTGCACACGGTGATTCAATACAGGCACCGTGAACCTCACGGAAGCGACTCGGCAGCAGTGCAGTGTCTTCTCGAGTGGGCTGTCTCCTGGCAACTCGATACCATTTGCTCTCAGTACACTGCTGGGCTGCTGGTGTTTTGGAGCAATGACAGGTCAAATATGGGTTTGACAGTGTTTGAGGAAACGCAATGAGCGGTGTAGGAGTAATGCTACTGGCTACTGAGGGGGGCAGGGTGAGGGGGGAGGGCGGAGGGACACAGAAGCTAGCACAGCAAGAAAAAGAACAGAAATAACAAAGAAGAAGAAGAAGAAAGTTCATTGCAAGTAACGTTGGATTGACACGCTGGCACATATGGAAAATGGACGCATACTCATGCTAGCTTACAATTATTGTCGCCAATAGAGAGTATAGTAGCCGATGTCCTGCGTATAAGTGGTATCAAAACAAGCACCATTGAAGACTGCAAAGGCGACTCAGCAGCGATGCCTTGTCTCTTTGGCAGGGTGGTTTGGAGGTGACCAGAGATTGGTTATTCTGTGTGAACAATCAGTCTCCAAACTGTGACAGGAGGCGCATGGGCGTGGCTGTGCAGGGTGAGCTGCATCGAGCAACACAGGAGTAACGGCATTGGGAGAGAACAAACACTGAGAGAAAACGGCATGAGAAAATGGGACGCCTACAGATTTGGACCAGACGCTTGACCGTTGATCTATT
>JADBJO010001514.1:113813-116313 GCA_016801955.1 Conus betulinus
AAACCTGATATCATGGTGGTGGACGAGGAAAAAAGAAAAGTGTACACACAACACGCCGTTTATTTTTGTGCACCCAGTCACACACACACACACACACACACACACACACACACACACACACACACACATACACACACACACACACACACACACACACATGAACGTTCACAGTTCAGTGGCGAAGATCCTTATTGATGAGTCTGGTGAGCAATACGCACGAAACTTTTTTTTCCTGCGTATATGTGTAGAATTGATCACCGTCATCAGATCTGACTTTGTTTCTTCCTTTCCGAAATTTGTTTTCTGCTTTGAAACAAGCTGTGATCTGGGCGATCTGCGCTGCTTGTTTGACAAGCGAATGTGTTTGGGCTACCATCCTTTTGAATTGATGATTAAGGAAAGGAAAGAAAGAAAGAAAGAAAAAAGAAAGAAAAAGAAAGAAATAGCGAGAGTTCAGCAAGATAAAAAGAGAGATTTGAAAGAGCATCAAGCCGAAGGTTAAGTCTTGCGTGCGAGATGTTTTCCTGTCTTTCATTGTTTGAATTCTGATATACTGGTTCTGAGAAAGTTACTTGCATGTGCATGCATTTAAGACTAAAAAAACAGAGAGAGAGAGAGAGACAGAGAGAGACAGAGAGAGAGGAGACAGAGGCAGAGAAGAGAGAATGAGAGACAGAGAGACGGGGGGGGGGGGGGGGGGGGGGGGGGGGGGGGGAGTCGTGTAATCGTTTTCTTGAAATGATTCAGAAACAAAAACTAAAAACCTGAAGCGAAGCTGACATTTTTTGTTTAACAGACATTTCCAAGATGCATCTTACACGTATGGTTCAACTTCGCTTTTATTTCTTGGACTGCACCATATTGCTAAAACGCTTGGCAAATTTCAATGCACTATATACTCTGGCCTAAACACACAAGGACTGAACCGTGGAAAATGCCTTTGGTGCCACGAAAGACATTATGCCCAGACTAAGAGCTAGGAGGCGGTATGGGCTGCGTTTCTGTCTGAGGATATTCAAGACACGGGCGTCCTGAACTCCACAACTTTCCGTCCTCTGTACATGTGGGATCAGCCAGCTCTGTTCTGATTTGCATACATTCTGGATTGTTTAGCTAAACGCCTGTCTTCGTCGTATTCTTCTTCTCTGTACTTTCCTCCTGTGTGGTCACATTCTTCTTCTTCTTCTTCTTCTTCTTCTTCTTCTTCTTCTGCCACTATCATCATGGTCATCATCATCATCATTATCATCATCATTATTATTATTATTATTATTATTATTGGTGGTGGTGGGTGGTGGTGGTGGTGGTGTTGTTGTCGTCGTCGTATTATCGTTCTTATCATTTTATTACTATTAATTATTATCATTATCATCATCATCATCATTAACATTATCATCACCATCATTCTTCTTCTTTTTCTTCTTCTTCTTCTTCTTCTTCTTCTTCTTCTTCTATATTATTATTATTATTATTATTATTAGCAGCAGCAGCAGCAGCAGTATCATCATCATCATCATCATCATCATCATCATCATCATCATCATCATCATCATCATCGCCATCATCTCTTCTTCTTCTTCTCGTTTCGGAGATAACATTACTACTACACTACTACTACTACTACTATACTACTACTACTACTACTACTACTACTGCTACTGCTACTGCTACTACTACTACTACTACTGCTACTACTACTACTACTGCTGCTGCTGCTACTGCTACTACTACTACTACTACTACTACTACTACTACACTACCACTCCTACTGCTACTACTACTACTAATACCACTGTTGCTGCTGCTGCTACTACTTCTACTACCCATTCAAATCCTTCTAGTCGTCCATCCGTTACGTCCTTTCACCACATTTCTAATGTGTATGAAAATTCGTCACAAGAATTATTTATTCCTATAAAGAAAATGAAGGGCTAACTACAATGCAACATGGTGTTGTTGTTTTTTAATTGACGCAGGACCTGACACTAAAGTGCTCTCAAAAAATATAAATATATGTATATAGGAACAGTAATCGATATGAATTGAGTGTGCTGTCATCACTTCTATACATTCCCCCTGTAGACTATTCTTGTACCCCCTGTCTTCCCGCCCACTCGCTATTTCCACTTCTCCTCTGCTACTCCCATTGAATATTTTTCCTCCCTCCCTCTTGCATGTGATTTCCATACCACCAGATCTATGGCTTCACTCCCCTGTTTTTCATCCCACTTTCATACCATCGCTTCCAAAAACCTCCACTCGGAAACCGATATGCCATTTCCTTACTGTCATCAATGATCACAGCCTCCAGAACGCTCGCTATCATGTTAGATGCTGAGCTTTTATCTTGTGAACCATGACCAGTGCAGTTTTGCTCTCATGCAGAGAGCTAGGACTGACCTGCGTAGGGTGGACCGTGAAGGAGGGTGCGGTGGGAGTGGAAGAAGGAGGGGGGGGGGGGGGGGGGGGCACGGAGAGGGCGCGGCTCTAACTATAACAC
>JADBJO010001514.1:118813-121313 GCA_016801955.1 Conus betulinus
TGTCTATCTATATGTTTATCTGTTTGGCTATGCGTATATATATATATATCTGTCTGTCTGTCTGTCTCTCTCTCTCTCTCTCTCTCTCTCTCTCTCTCTCTCTCTCTCTCTCTCTCTCTCTCTCCTCTCTGTATAAATGTGTGTGGGTGAGAGGGAGAAAGAAAGAAGAGACAGCGACAGACAGAACCAGTAAAAGCACACCTCATCCTATAACCTAGCCTGACTGGTAACTGTCAAACCTCCCAAACGTTGCTCACTGAGTCCAGAGAAAACAGCCATACTCCCTATCATGTTCACGTGTCTTCGCCGCCCACCAGATAGCTTATGTTAACATAAACGCACTCTTCTGAGTAATGCTTCTGTGCAGTTTGTGTTTGTGTAGTCTCCTGTTGCTTCGCTGTTTTGTTGCAAAAGATGCTTGTAAAATAAAAAATAACATAACAAAAGATCAAAATTTCACATCTTAAGGTTTGCTTATCTTGTCCACAAGTTGGCGCAGTTGTCCTAGAAGTAAGTCATCATGGGGCAGAGTTTCATTCCTTGTTTTAGAAGTGTGATACATCAAAGCTGAATTTGTATTTAGATAGATATTTGTGTGTTTTTTTTAAACGAAAGAAAGAAACAGCATTACTCTGGCCGGACTTGACCGTAAAGACAATGGGTTTAGGCTCTTCTAGCTCGAGAGGGGTTTTTGTGTGTGTGCACAACTTTTGAGTGGCAGATTTAAGTACGTATTCAATTTTAATGAGAGAGAGAGAGAGAGAGAGAGAGAGAGAGAGAGAGGAGGGAGAGGAGAGAGAGAGAGAGACAGACAGACACACACACACACACACACACACACACACACACACACACACACACACACAGAGAACTATCAGGTCTGACACAAAGACAGCATTCTCTCAGTGACACATTCATTTTCAAGTTTGGTCTCAAGTTTGAGCAACCACTGGTATATGGTCCTGTTCCGTTGTTCCAGTTCTCCTTTTGCTTCTGAATGGTGTTACTAAAGCATCAGGAGCATGCGCTCTCAACCTTGGAATTTAAACACACAGTCAGTTGACCTTAATATACGTAAAATGGGTCTGATGCAACGAATGGGATATTACTTAGCCTATACAATGGAAGAGGTGAGAGGCAGGATTGCATACGTTAGGTCTTAAGGACTCAGAGCTACTGGTGAACCAACGGGCAGGGTTCCATACTCCCGACTATAGAATCAACCAGCAGGCCTACTATTCTTTATGAATATGTTCTGATTAGGTGGAGGGACTTTTCTTCTTCTTCTTCTTCTTCTTCTTCTTTCTTCTTCTTCTTCTCTTTCATGCTTATCTTTCCTCAATTATGATTATCAATATCCTCCTCCTTCATCTCCTCCTCCTCCTCCTCCTCCTCATCATCATCATCATCATCGGTAATGTTAGTAGTAGTAGTAGTGATATCAGCAGCAGCAGCAGCAGCTGTAGTAGTAGTGGTAGTAGTAGGAGTAGTGGGAGTAGTAGAAGAAATGTTGTTAAGCTTGACGTTGTTGCTGTCTTGTGTCTTGTTGCTGTTGCCTGTGTTGTTGTTATTGTTACTACTACTACTACTACTGCTGCTGCTGCTGCTGCTGCTGCTGCTGCTACTACTACGATTATTATTATTATTGTTGTTGTTGTTGTTGCTTTGTTGTTGTTATTATTACTACTCTTGTGGTTGTGGTGGTGGTGGTGAATATCAATGGTTATGGTGTTGTTGTGTGTTGTTGTTGTTATTCTTTGTCTTGTCTGTGCCTTAATTTTCCGGTCCATGACTTCTTTTTATATAAAAACTCTGAACTGCATCCATTTTTATTTAAATATACGCTTTTTCTTCATTTAAAAACAAACAAACAAACAAGACGACAAGAACAAAACAAATTAGATAACAAATAAGCACAAAAAGACCAACCAGGGGTCACTAGAATGCAACACTGTAGTGCTTCAGATGTGCAGAGGACCTGATTTTGATGTGACATCAGTCACAACAAAGAACACGAATAATCTTCCTGAATCAAGTGATAGTTCTACACATCCATCCTGAAACATTTCGTCTGAACCTCCACCGACCTGAATCCTCATCTGTCGTCATCCCCTTAGTCCTTCCCTCTTCCTCTCATGCCCTCAATACTTTTCCATGCCTCCCTTTTCCTTATCCCTTCTCTACCATCTGTCTTATCACAATGCCTTCATCCACCCCCACCCCCCCCCCCTCCCCCGCTCATACTATGTCCCCAGAAGCCGTCATTTGGACACTGATATCCAATTCCCCTACCACCAGCAATGATCAACATCAAGAACAATCGCTGCCATGTCAAATGCAGATATCTTTATATCATGAACCATGACCGGTGCTATTTGTTCCCACGGCGGTCTAGGCCTGCCATCTGTGCGTGTGTGTGTGTGTGTGTGTGTGGTGTGTGTGTGTGTGTGTGTGTGTGTGTGTGTGTGTGTGTGTGTGTGGTGTGTACGCGCGCGCGTTG
>JADBJO010001514.1:131313-136313 GCA_016801955.1 Conus betulinus
ACGAGGGTTACGATTGGACATCATCCTATGTCCGTGTCCAGAGCTCCTCTGAAGTAACAATAATCTTCCACCCTTCCTCACATTGGGTGAACACACTTCACAATCCACTCAGCGTCCCACTCTTCCACATCACTGGTGGTTGCACTCCATGAATACCAAAAAGCATCAAAACCGTAGGTTCCACTCCACAATCGCAAATATTACAAAATCTCTTAACACTCTTTTCTTTGACGTGAAACTTCTCCATTCACATAACACTTTTCTCATTCACATGACAACTGTTTTTATGGATATCACTATCAATATTACTGTTAATATTATAGCTGTCGTTATTCATAATTATTATTACTATTATCATCAAAAATATCGTGATCATGATCATCATATCACATTAATGCTATTATTTTCATTATTATTATTAATGTTGTTGTCGTCGTTGTTACTATCATCTGCAGAGTCCGTTTCTCAATATTCTTCCTCCGAGCCTTCTTTTTACATGAGTTCTGATTTGTATCAAAATTAGTATCAAAGAACACACTTTTCTCCCTGGTTAAAAACAAAAGTCATGGCTTACTGAAAATACGACATTGTAATATTTGTAATCTGCAAGATCTGGTGCCATCAAGTGCCATCACCCACAGCCAAAGAGCAAAAATGAACAGTTTGGATCGAGTAATAGTTTCACTCATTCACCAAGAGACATTTCTTCTATGCCCCCTTTCTTTACCTCTCCTTTCCCCTTCCGCTCCCTTTCTCTCAGTTTCTGCTTATTCTTTCTTCGCCATTAGCATCATCCCTTCTTCCCACTATCCCTTCATCTGTCGCTTCCAAAGCCATCATTTGGACGCTTATATCTGATTTCTCCCACCGTCATCTGCGATCAGCATCGAGAGCAACGGCTGTCACGTCAGATGCAAATATCTTTATCTCATGAACCATGACCAGTGCAATTTGTTCCCTAGAGGTCCCAAGCTACCATTTGTGTGGGGGTGATGGAAGAGGGGCATAGAGAGGGCAGAGATTTTACAATAACATCGTACATCAGAGGCTTTGTGTATACAATATGAGGGCTGTTCCCTTAATTACAGGGGCTTTTCCTCGATCTGATAGAAACCCGAATGGAATGTGCACAGTCAGGCGTAGGACTAGCCGTCTGCCTGACAGGAGATAAGATTCATTATCCATCTTGGTCAGTAGGACTTGTACGATGCAGCTTAGAAGCAAAACATGTTCAGCAAAGCATACTATGCAAAGAGAGAGAGAGAGAGAGAGAGAGAGAGAGAGAGAGAGAGAGAGAGAGAGAGATATGAAAATGGCGAAAAAGAGGGTAAAGAATGACAATGAGAATGATCCACATAGCTGTGGATATGTCTGCGTGATTTTTCTTCCAGCACTATTCTTTAAGTGAAAAAAAGTAGGGAGGAGTGAAGATCATAAAGGAGAGAGAGAGAGAGAGAGAGAGAGAGAGAGAGAGAGAGAGAGAGAGAGAGAGAGAGAGACAGAAACTGAGACCGAGAGAGACACACACACAGACAGAGAGAGAGAGACAGTGGGAAGCATCAATGAACGAGACGATGGGATAACTGACAGAGAACTGAGGGATTCATTGCGATGACCTTATAACGTGCACTGCAATGGGAGCTAAGCAAAGCTGACTTGAGCCCATTCAGACAGGTCCGACGACTCTCTCCCTGGGGACTTTCGCCCAGCAGGTTTTCGTCCCGTCAAATTGATGGTATTCATGATGGTATTCCACCAAGTAAGTTGAAGGGGGGGGGGGGGGGGGGGGGCAAAGTTTTGATACACTGTTTTCACCCTTCATCGCCAGAAATTGTCTGGAATGATCACGCAAGACTTCTGATCTCTCTCTCTCTCTCTCTCTCTCTCTCTCTCTCTCTCTCTCACACACACACACACACACACACACACACACACACACACGCACACACACACACACACACACACACACACACAGCGAGACGAAGACAGAGACAGAGAGAGAGAGCATGGTGAACTACTTTCCAAACCTAGGAAGTTTCATCACATCACATCATCAGAATTTCATTGTATCCTTACCCTCTAACCAATCATGGATCGATAGAGCAGTACAGTCCGTGCCATGAGCGCATGAAACAGAGCTGGCGGTGACTCAACCTGAATCATACCCACTGGTTCGTATTTGAAGCGTGTCATCAAATTTTCCGGTGTGTTCAAATTCTCCCGAACGTGCTCCATGACAAAGAAATAATTATTGAAAATATACCAGAGGTTATCATGAGGTCTTGTTGTTACTTACTTGACTTAGTCCTCTGAATTCGCTGGGGAACATAGGGCCGCAACCACACTCTTCCAGCGGACACGTTTTCGGGAGATCCCACGTCATTCCGGCGGCCTTCACTTCTGCGTCGGTGCTCCTTCGCCATGTCTGTCTTGATCTTCCCACTTTTCTTTTGCCCTGAGGGTTCCATTCAAGGGCTTGTCTTGCGATGTTGGATGGAGACTTTCTGAGGGTGTGGCCAATCCATCCCCACTTCCGTTTTCTGATTTCTGATTCTATTGGAACTTGCTTGGTCTTGTTCCACAGTTCTGTACTGGCAATAACATATGCCATCTGATGTTCACAACGTTTCGTAGACATCTGTTGATAAATGTTTGGAGTTTTTGAGTGTTCGTCTTTGTTGTTGTTCGCCACGTTTCAGAACCATATAGAAGGACAGATTTCACATTTGAGTTGAAGATTCTGATCTTGTTGTGGACTGAGAGGGCAGAGGAATTCAAGATAGCCCGTAGCGTAATAAAGATGTGCCTGGCTTTATTGATGCGGCTCTTGATACCCTCATCTGTACCTCCATATTTGCTGACCACACTGCCGAGGTAGACAAACTTGTCAATCTCAATGATGCCTTGCTGTTGCAGTCGTAGTGGGTCTCGTTGTTGGTTGTGACTCTCATGTCTTCTATTTTCTTGTGTGTTGATTTGAAGGCCCGCCGTCTTTCCTGTTTCTTCTGCTACCCGGCACAGCTTCTCTTGTGCGTCTTGCTGTTGTAGGAGAGAAGGTGATGTCATCGGCGAAGTCCAGGTCTTCCAGTTGCTTGGTGAAAGTCCACTGGATTCCTGTCCTCTTGCCGTCTGTAGACTGCCGCATTATCCAGTCAACGACAATCAGGAAAATTGTCGGCGATAGTAGACACCCCTGAGGGACGCCGGTTTGTATGGTGAAGGGCTTCGTTAGTTTCCCATTGTGGATGGATGACCTGGCATGTGGCATCTTCGTAAAGTTGTTGGATGATGGCAACGAACTTGGGTTGGAAGCCGTAGTGGTACATGAGTTTCCAGATGGTATCTCTGTCGACACTGTCAAACGCCCTCTGGAAATCCACAAATACTGCCTACAGGGGTGTCTGCTACTCCAGAGACTGCTCAATGATAATTCTCATGGTGGCGATTTGGTCCGTGCATGACCTGTCTTTGCGAAATCCAGCTTGTTCTTGGCGGAGGCTCTTGTCTAGGGCGGTCTTTAGTCTCTCTAGCATGATCTTGGCCAGCACGACGCCTGGATATCTGCTTTCAGTGCTTCAGGTGGAATTCCTTCTGGACCTGCTGCTTTACCTGACTTCAGTGACTTGATGGCTTTGGTAACTTCCGTTTTGGTTGGTGGACCTGTGTTGATGTCCAGAAGCTGGGTTGGTGGTTGAATGTCTGGAGGGACAGATGGTGCAGGTTTAGTCAGTGTCTCTTTAAAGTGCTCTGCCCACCTTGTTCTTTGCTCAGCTTCTCCTGCGATCGTGTTTCCCTCCTTGTCTTTGACCAGGCGACTGGGGTTGCTGGTCTTTACAGAAAGTGTTCGAGTAATCTCATACAGTCTTTTCATGTTTCTCTGTCCTGCCGCTGTTTCTGTCTCTTCTGTGAGCTCATGGATGAATTGTTTCTTGTCTTGTCTAGTGCTTTTCTTAAGTTGGCGGTTGACTTCCCAGTGGTGTGTCTGTAACTCTTGCTTGTGGTCTTGGTCTAGGGTCTGGTTGATCTGGTCTTTTAGGTGCATCCGCTCTGTGATGAGGTTCCAGGTTTCAGCTGTCAGCCATTCTTTGTGTTTTCTTCGCTTCTTTCCAAACACTTGTTTACATGTCGTCTGCCAGACCTCCCTCAGGCCACACAGTGGTCTTCGATTGTTTCTTCAGTAGTTGGTTAAGTATGTTGAATTTGTTTCTCAGTTCCAGTTTGAACTCCTCTGTTGTTACTCTCTCCTTCAGACTGTGTACATTGTACTTATGTGATAGTCGGCCTGGATGGTCTTTGTAGGCTTTTAATTTGGTCTTTAGCACAGCTATCACAAGGTTGTGGTCTGATGCTGCATCTGCTCCTCGTTTCACCCTCACATCATGTAAACTTCTGCGCCATTTTCTGCCGATGGTAATGTGGTCGATTTGGTTCTGTGTCTTCTCATCAGGTGAATTCCAAGTCATCTTGTGAATGTTTTTTGTGTGGGGAAAACACTGCTTCCGATGACAATGTGATTGAAAGCACAGAATTCCACAAATAGTTCTCCATTTTTCATTTTGTATTCCTGTACCGTGTATGCCCATAGTCGCGCTCTGCCTTTGTCCGTTCCCACCTTGGCATTGAGATCTCCCATGAGGATCTTAAGGTCTCTCTTCGGTACTCTATCCATGACTGTTTGGAGTTGATTGTAGAACCTCCTCCTTTCCTCTGGGTCTGCTACGTTTGTGGGGGTATAGCACTGTAAGATGGTGGTTTTCCTGCTCTTTGAATTGAATCTTGCAGTGAGAATCCTTGGTGACACTGGTTCCCAGGACAGCAGTGCTCGCGTCGCCTGGGGTGTCATCAGCAGCGCGACTCCGTGCGTGTGTGGCTGGTCTTCTTCTCGTCCAGAGTAGATGATGGTGTCTCCGCTTGTCAGCCTTGTTCTTCCTGTTCCTGTCCATCTAGTCTCGCACAGGCCAAGGATCTTTAGGTTGTACCTGTGCATTACACTACTACTA
>JADBJO010001514.1:141313-143813 GCA_016801955.1 Conus betulinus
ACCTGATCTGGTGCAGATTGTCTTTAGGGAGGTATTAGAATAAGTTAGAAAGCATTATTTGTGGGGTGTATTTGTATGGGTGGTGTACCTGTGTATGCTCGCGTACGAGTGTGTTTTGAACGCGTGCGTGTGCGCGCGCGCACACACACACGTACATACACACACACACACACACACACACACACACACACACACACACACACACACACACACACACACACACACACACACACACACACACACACACACACACACACACACACACACACACACACACACACACACACACACACACACACACACATTTTTGCTTGTCTTTCTGTCTCTTTGTTGTCTGTCTGACTCCGTGTGTGTGTGTGTGTGTGTGTGTGTGTGTGTGTGTGTGTGTGTGTGTGTGTGTGTGTGTGTGTGTGTGTGCGCGCGCGCGCGCGCATGTGTGTGTATGTGTTTGTATGTGTGGGTGAGAGAGAAAGAGAGAGAGAGAGAGACAGAGAGAGACAGAAACTGGGAGGGGCTTACAAAAAACAGCCGACTATATATTACTGCTATGTTGTTTCTTTGTTGACCTAGTGAATTTTGCTATTACTTCATTAGCAGTAGGAGCGGACAGCAGCAGCAGCAGCACCAACACCAGCAGCAGTAGCAGTAATAGAAGTGGTAGTATTATCTAATCATTCAATACAATGCAGTATACAATTATCCATCTTAAGATCGAAGATGCTTGCGTGATTAATTCATTCATACATTTATTGTTGGAACTAGAAATAATATGTTTAAAAAGAAAAATATTATCTTTGACTTGCGGAAGATCTTTTCTTCTGCTTTGCTTGGTTCGCAGGTGATGTTGCTGGTCTGTTACGTGACACATGTGACATACGAAGGAGAGTCGAACACGACGCGGCGATCGCGACTGGGTGTGTAAACATTGAGCTTGAGCAGAGCGTGTTGGTTCAGGACTCCAGTACAGCATCTGGGGAGATGCTGCTTCGGGGGCTTTGCCATATCTGACTCTGAATCTGACCAGAGCGATGCTATTCCGTGATGGACCATCGCCGACGCCAAACGTTCCCAAGCCTACGGGGGAAATATTTTCTGACATAATTGGATCAGGGTCAGACACAAACGAAAACATAGAAGCGGGTTACTGTACAGAGGTTGATTGTACTGTTGCATTCACCCAAAGGGTAGGCCCGTTATCTCGGAATCAGTCGAGACAACACACGGCGGCAGCTTAGACTGGAAAATCCTTTTGCTTGACTTAACTCTCTGCTGCGCTACGTATGGTTCTGTCAGTTTTACCTAATGCTGTCGACCAAGACGTGATCAAAAGAAAACAGCGACATCTCCGAACAGAAACTTCAAAGCGGTTTTATCTAATATTCCCATTTAGTGGACCTTGGATAGAGAAAGAGGAAAGCAGCGGATAAGTACGAGTTGGGGAAGGGGAGACAGTTTCAGTTTTCAGTTTTATGTGTGTGTGTGTGTGTGTGTGAATGGGAGACAACACAGCAGGTATTCGTTGACAGAATACCAACGACAGCGTAGTGAAAGCACCATGTCTTCACAGGCATGTAGGGCTAAAGAGGGGGAAAAAAAAAACTAACTCTACGCGGCAAACCTGATCGTGAAACACTATATCCTTCAAAAGTGTGGCTTAGTAGGGCATTAATCGCACTATGTACCTAAAGAAAACACACACACACCCCAGGCAGGGTCATGGTGATAAAAAAGTGTGCATCTTAACCTGTGATAAAAAGATTTTCATTAAGATAAAAACGGCACAGTGTATGTGCATCTTAATCTTTATCTACACGGCGTTTGCGCTACTAAGAGCAAAGGAACTGTTCAGATGCCCGATGTCTAAGGGACCATTAAAGTGTCTTTCTAATCCCCTGTCATAGGAGCATTGATTAGGAATTCCTCGACCGAAAAGAAAACAATGCAATTAAATCACGATCTTTTACAACAAGCGATACTGACAGAACTGTGAGACTGAGCTCAGATGGTCGAATCTGATATTCGTTTGCCTGAAATATCGCATTTTATAAAAGCAGGTACATGATTATTGTAAAATGAAGGTTCCCAAACTTTGACGAAAGGTATGCTGTATAACCACAAATGCGTCATGTGTGTGTGGTGTGTGTGTGTGTGTGTGTGTGTGTGTGTGTGTGTGTGTGTGCGTGCGTGAGTTCGTGCGTGCGTGTGTGCGACAGGCGTGCGTGCATGCATGTGTGCGGTGAGAGAGAGAGAGAGAGAGACAGACAGACAGACAGACAGACAGACAGACAGACAGACAAACAGGCAAGAGAAAAAGAGAAACCGAGAGACAGAGAACGGCTTTGGGAGAGAGAGAGGAGAGAAGAGAGAGAGAGAGAGAGAGAGAGAGAGAGAGAGAGAGAGAGAGAGAGAGAGAGAGAGAGAGGCGAGAGGGAGGATGGGAGAGGGAGAAGAAGGCACAGTATACCCTAGAAAGTAAACTTTCCCAGAATCAGCACATATT
>JADBJO010001514.1:148813-181313 GCA_016801955.1 Conus betulinus
CAAACTTCCTCCAAACAGAAATAAATTTCCAAGATTGCTCACATACCCTACGCTGATGCATGGACACGCCAAAACAACGGTAGAAGTAAACAAACACAAATGAATCACGAAACTAGCTTAGGAATACTCGGCATGTTTTTTGTGAGAAAAACTCTGAAACATGATCATGTTTTCCCTCACCTTAAACCCCTTCATATTTCCTTCCAATGAATGAGGGAATGCAATACAAATTTCTGTTTATACCGCAATGTCCTCCTGATAATTTTTTGGCCAATATTTGTGATTGTCTGCCTCTACTTCATTCAGGCAAATTTGATAATATGAAGACCCACATTTGTCGTCTATTACGAAACGTTTAAATAAAAAGTGTGTGTACATAGTTACATTGTTTCGTCTCTCTCTCTCTCTCTCTCTCTCTCTCTCTCTCTCTCTCTCTCTCTCTCTCTCTCTCTCTCTCTCTCTCTCTCTCTCAAAATGTGCGTGTGCGTGCATGTGCGTGAGTGTATGTTTTGTGTGTGTTCATGTGTATGTGAGTGTGTGTGTGTGTGTGTGTGTGTGTGTGTGTGTGTGTGTGTGTGTGTGTGTGTGTGTGTGTGTGTATGTGTGTGTGTGTGTGTGTGTGTGTGTGTGTGTGTGTGTGTGTGTGTGTGTGTGTGTGTGTGTGCGTGTTTGTGTGTGTGTGTGTGTGTGTGTGTGTGTGTGTGTGTGTGTGTGTGTGTGTGTGTGTGTGTGTGTGTGTGTGTTGCGGTAAACTTTTGCATGGATTTCTTAGGGCAATTAAAGGTGCTAGCAGTACAAAACTCGGCAGATTAGTAAGCACTGATAGAACCTTTCCAGCCATTCCCCTGCATACAGATGTCACCGTGGCCACACGTGTCAGATTTGACTTTCTCCATTACTTTCAATTATATAAATCTGACGTGTTCTTGAACACGGTATGTTTTCACATTATTGCTTTACAAATCGATATCATTATTGCTTCTATTTATTTTGCGTCGCTAAATCATCATCAGAAGAATGACAGAAAGGAGAAATTGTTTGCTTTCAGTAGTTTTCCACAACCACGTAGTTCTTCAGTACTGATACAAGATAAGTTAAATCATATGTTTTACAGATACTGCTGTTACCATTATCTCACCTTTTTGTCGAGATGATACCATTTGATGTGTAGTTTCTTCAAATCTCTAGAACAGATACACATAAACATATTACTATATATAAAACAAAGATCGGCCCACATATAAATACATGATATTCGTGGTGAATCAAATAAGCAAAGCGATGTGAAATCAGCCAAGTAAAACGAATTTACTTGCTTGCTTTTCAAGTAGCATATACAAAATTACACCAAGACGTCGTACATTTGCCTTTGAAATCGGGAGGCGGCTTTGCTATGATCCACGACTCGCCCCCTTTCCTCACCGCCTCCTTCGTTGCACGTGTTTTAACTTTCACTCATTACCTACATGGAAAGAATGCATTTGAACGGCACAGAGTGTTTTTTTTTTGTTGTTTGTTTGTTTTTGTTTGTTTGTTTGTTTTACTGAACCAACGATGGAGTTCTGCCTAATGCTTAATGACAACTCATCCCGGTTTGGGTTTGGCCATACTGATAAGACAATGGTACACGTAGCATATGAGTCTAATGAGCAAATTGCCTCTGGTTCAATATATGACACGTGCACTTGCGAGATGTTGAGAGACTTGGAAGTGGAAAGTGTCGAATGACGTGATGGACTGTGCGAATTTTCCAGAGAGAGAAAGAGAGAGAGAAGATTGAAGAAAGAGGAAAGGAGAGGGGAATGGAACTACCTAGTCATGCTGATCCAAAAGCGTCAACACAGAGTTGGAAGCCCTACCCGGCGTCTTCGTTCCAACATACTATCGTTTCTCAATGTACACTGTTAGCTCCAACAAAAAACAAGTAATTTAGTGCTGCAAAAAATTATCTTATCTCTGCTCCTCTTCAGTCTCTCTTTTCTGAAAATACCCACGGACACTAATTCCTTACATCGTCATGAAGAGCACATTGTCTTGCCGATTTGTTCTTCTTAGAATGTTTGTCCTACTAGATTTCCTAATCTAGGAGCTTCTCTCTCTCTCTCTCTCTCTCTCTCTCTCTCTCTCTCTCTCTCTCTCTCTCTCTGTCTCTCTGTCTCTCTTCTCTCTCTGTCTCTCTCTCTCTCTCTCTCTTTCTTATACAGGAGGGAGAGGGGTAGGGGTGTGGAGTTGAAGGTGGGAGTTGGGGATTGATATCAATTGAACATTTCTTCTTTAAAGAAAAATATTCTGTACGCACCCTCTTCATTTACGTACTTGTTTTCTTTTATTTCCATTTTTTTGTTTCCAGGGCGTGTGGGTGGGATGAAGACTTTGTGCCAGTTTTCTTTGTTTTCTTTCTTTGTTTTGTTTCTTTCTTTTTTTTTTTCTTTCTTTCTTTTTTTTCTTTTTTCTTTTTGCTGCTGCTGCTTCTTCTTCATTCTCTTTCCTCCTCCTCCTCCTCTCGTTCTCGTCCTCCCCCTCCGCCTTTTTTCTCTTCCTTTCCTCCTCCTCCTCCTCTCTCTCTCTCTCTCTCTCTCTCTCTCTCTCTCTCTCTCGCTCTCTCTGAGGAGAGGGATATCATTGTGTGCAGACCAATTCAAACAGCTCTTCATTTGAATTACGTTTTCAAATGTAACCAGTGTAGTCCAGCGCTGAAAACTCTTGGCAACAGTTTGTTTGTTGCATTGAGAACTGAAGGTATTGTGTGTTTCCAATGTGTTGGGCGAAAATAGAAGTTATGTGCGATTTCCGTCTTTTTTTTACGTAGACAATCCCAGTTTTTCTGGTAGTGCCACAGTACAGTTCTCACTGTGGCTTGCTGCCAAGCCCAGGCGCCAAGCTGTGATTCAAGTAACCAGCAATGACTTGTTCTTCAGGTGGCCACTGAGCTCTTTCAGTCTCCATTCTTCCTTCCTCTCAGCTCGATTATCCGTGGCGGATGATGCGCATGGTCTGTGGAGTGTCTTGGGGCTATCATCTGGCCACTCTCTCCTTCACCAGACATTGCCTCCCATCCTCTCCAGTCAGGGTAGTCTCGCCTTCGAACAATAGGTCAGCTAAAGAGGCCGGCTAATCAGCACGTCGTGTACTGTCTGCTGTGCCTCTTCAGCCCCACTTTCTTTTCTCTCAATTTTTTCGTCGGCGAGTACATCAGCAGATACGTGTATACATCGTTATCCTCCTTTGATCGGGCAACAATGCCCACGGTGTGTGTAGCTAGGACAGCTGTGATTTGTTGGAACAGTCTTTGATAAGACTGCCCTTTACCCCTGTCTCCACCCTTGCCCCCTCCTGCTGTCTTTTGTATCCTCTTTGTTTAAGTCTTACTGGTTCATAGACAGACATGTGTATCCTGTGTTCTTTCAGTTTGCACCTCGTAGTAGGAAACATCTCTGCATATGAGTTACCTCGTGATTCTACACACACACACACACACACACCACACACACACACGCTACCCTTCCACGCCTTCATCCTCTTAGCTCTTGTGTTGCCACCCCTATCCTCTGCCTACCCTCTCATGTCTGTTACCACGTCCAGCAGTGCCACGTACGCGACTGAGTTCCTCAGAAACGCATTAAAATAGACCCCAAACAAATCACGTTCAAAGCTTCCTACAGTTATTGCCCTTGCCAGATCAACATTAAAGAAACGCTATGTGGATGATGTCAGCTGCAATCCTCAAAATAATTACAATGAGCAGACTACGCCGAAGCAATCCTGTGTTCTCGGTGACAGTGCTGATCGGTTAGCTGTTTTCTGCAACCTTCACAGCAATGAGTTGCGCTGAACCAGTGAACAGGTGAACTGTGACACCCTGAACTTTATATCTATCACCGAGTTTTATTCTATAGATACCGTTCTAGCACAGGGAAACCTGTGCAAAAAGCTCGATACGTCATGAATTCGAATCAGTACCGTTTTTCTACAAAGATCCGTCAAGATCCACTTCCCAGTCTGGCCAAAGCTGTGAGCGACAAGTTGTCTGACCTTCCCTTGCCCTTTCTAAAGAGGCTTCTTTCTGCTGTACTAGTCGCCCAGGATATCATGTATCCCCGTGAAACTTCTCGGCTTCCCACACTGCAATGACCGGCTGATCGAGCCACCAGAGCATCACCCAGTCCTCAACATAAAAACAGACAGCCTACCCCTAAAGATCCACCACAGCGGCCCTTGGGTAACACGCACATATGACTCACTCCATCGTATCACACTACAAATACCACACATCCCCCCCCCCCCCCTCCCAATGGGCACAAACGTCCACTCAGTAAAAAACAAAAATACTTAAAACCCAAACAAAATAAAGCCAGCCAGCCACCCATTTCAAAGAGAAAACAACACTTCAACCTTCTCACTGTTTTCGTCATAAAAGGTTACACAAATAACTATGTCATATCTAACCCCATATACCTAACCCAGTCTTGCAACACTTCAAATCAGAATGCCTTACAACACTTCAAATAAGAAAAGCCTTACAACACTTCAAATAAGAAAAGCCTTACAACACTTCAAATCAGAAAATGCCTTACAACACTTCAAATAAGAAAAGCCTTACAACACTTCAAATCAGAAATGCCTTACAACACTTCAAATAAGAAAAGCCTTACAACACTTCAAATCAGAAAAGCCTTACAACTCTTCAAATAAGAAAAGCCTTACAAAACTTCCAATAAAAAGTCAACGCTCTGTCAAAACTAACTTTCAAACCTTCAGAGGTCTTTCACCCTCGCACCACAAGTATCCACAGGCTGGAGCCAGAAAACAAGCGCCTGAAATCTGAACTCAGCGGTTATGCCTTACGTAGTTAATACCACATCCGACCCAACGCCAAACCGTACCAGTAGCCACCCTGATTCTTCTCTATCTGCCTTGCCCACCGACAACAGTTCTCCATGCTGCTTTATGTCAATGGAATGGGGGGAAAGAGATTTTTCTTTTCATTAGTTACTATCCTCATTCATATTAGATTAAAAAAGCAATCAGATTACAAGATCAAATCTACTTCTATAACCATTTGCCAATGATATTAGTTACTTTTTCATTGCCTGGCTGTGTTACCTTGTTTTTGCCTAACTGTCCATCAGAAAGATACTCTTAGGTACATGAGCATGGTGTTTGAGGTACAATGGCAGATGAAGAACTAAATGGCAAACAATCTGAGCAAGATCATCTCAAAATTCTCTTCTTATCTGTCGACATCACTGCATTTAAACTTTCCCCCTTCATGAGCACCTAATCTCCGATGTCAATTACGCTTCAGCAACATGAGATGGGTGTGGTAATGCCCACAAAAAAGACTGAATTCTCTACATAAACATGCAGTGTAGCTACTCCTTCCAGCTGTATCTCTAACAACAAATGACGAACTAAAAGCACTGAGCATACTTTCTTTTAAGAAGCAGCTTCAATTCAACAAGACATCATTCATTCACATTTAAAATGTGGACAGACGTGACATTTTACACCAACGCTCTTTTTTTCTAGCATCCTATCGACGCAGAATCCAGCCCACCCATTGATTGATATAAAATAAGCCTGACTTTCTCTAGATCATACGTCTGGAACTCACTTTCTGCTTGGTCTGCAAAATATGAATTCACCAAAAATGTCAAGCAGCATCTACATATGCATGTTTTTCTCAGTAACTTGATTCTTTGATTAAAAATTATGAAATTCCATTCGCAAACTTTTGTCAGTTGTCAATGGAAAACAATGTTTGAACACCCACTGCATTCACCCACTGACTCTTCACTCCCACTCCCATTCTCTCTCTCCTGCGCCACCCCACCACTGTCTGTCTGTCTGTCTGTCTGTCTGTCTCTCTCTCTCTTCTCTCTCTCTCTCTATGTCTGTCTGTCTGTCTGTCTGTCTGTCTTTCTGTCTCGTTGTTTTGCTCCGCTGGTGCATCATTTCTTTGTCTCTCTGTTATGTTTGTAACGGGCCTTTTTTTTCTTGCATATTTTATAGGCTGACCAGTGCTTACAGATGTCTGGGTCGTGTCTGTGTGTGGAGGAAGGAGGTGGCTGCTGTTGTTGCCGCTGCTTCTTTTGGTGTTAATGCTCTGATGTGCACTGAATTCTATTTCTGTGTCTCTCTGACTCGTTATTTCCACCATCTCACCCCCCATCTCTCTCTCTCTCTCCCCTATTTCTGTCTCTCCCTCCCTCCCTCCCTCTCTCTCTCTCTCTCTCTCTCTCTCTCTCTCTCTCTCTCTCTCTCTCTCTCTTCTCTCTCTCTGTGTGCACGCTTCTCAGTTCTTTTCACTGCTCAGCATTCCCCCATCTACATTCTGTTCTCACCACACTTACCAATAGTCACACCATTCTCAACCCACTCGTATCTTATATTTCGACACTTAGACATGTACTATTCTGAATGAATAATTTTTTTTTTTCCATTTGTGTTCACTATTTCGTAAGAGCATTGAACTATTAAATCTGCGGACACGCGTATCTGTAACCTACTTTCATCTTAAAGAGAAGATGTATGGACGATGTCAGTTTCGTTTTCTTATAGATACCAATGCATAATTTACAAATCAATGTTAAATCATTTTCAGAACTTGTTATTGTTTTGTCGTAGCTCTTACATTCGCAATATCTCTTACCACCACATATGTCATTTTCAGACCCAGACTGAGTCTGAGAAAGGTTAGAATTGACCATTTCTGACGATTTATTTCTAGATATTTTACTGATGAAAATTAGATTAAAATAGAAAACTTTCCATACACGACTATTAAAAAAGACAGTGAATAAAAAGAGGAGCATAAAATAAGCGAGACATACAACAGTTTGAAAGAAAAGAAAACAAACAGTGAAGAAGAACTCAAAATTCTTAGAGCTGTAGAAAGAAAGGCAGACAGCCATTCGAGAGAAGTGAACAGAGGGTGTACTTTTAAGATCGAGAGCGAGGTGGATAGTTGAAGGGGAAGAGTGACGAACTATTTCTGTAAACTGGTAAAAAAAAAAAGGCATTTTTGTTAGTAAGAGTATGGCTAGATTAACTGATAATCACGGCCATGTTCTAAATGACCAAAAAAGAGATTCGTCAGGAAGTCCATGGGCTTTTATGAATCCTGGAACAGACATATGAGATTGGTGACTGTGAATTGGAGGACCTATTGAAAGTATTCCACATCTAGATCGTGATGATGCAAATAATTTAGATGGTAAAATTACGTTGGGGGAGGCATGTATAGCATTAAAGTATATGCAAAAAGCGAGGGGGAGCGTTGGAAAGATGGGTGAATAACGGAAGCAGCAACAACAACAAGAAGTGTCATCACCAACAGCTCCACTACCCTCACTATTATCATCACCATTACCATTACCACTGTCATCATAACATCATCAATAGCAACAACGACAGCAAAAGGTGACAGAGAATGAAGGAGAGAGACAGAGGGAAGTGGTGTAGGGTTGAGAAACGAAATGGTAGTAAGAAAGGAAGTTGTTAATTTGAAGCAAAATAGTACACAATCTGAATGAAATATATCAGATGTCTACAGAATCCTCATACATCTAAATGTTCTACAACATTTATCTACATACATAAATTACATTATCCTTGTATTTAGTCGTAGGTGCTTAATTTAGATCGTACATTTTGTTTTCGAATTGACAGCTTCTCTTCTTCTTCCGTCTCCATTCCATTCTGGAAGTTTTCTTCGTAAGGTCGAAACTGTATGGCGGTCATTCTGCGTCTTGCTGCCTTTTCGATAATATGAACACACACACACACACACACACACACACACACACACACACACACACACACGAACGCACGCACGCACGCACGCACGCACGCACGCACACACACACACACACACACACACACACACACACACACACACACACACACACACACACACATTCACACACACACACACATTCACAACACACATACGCACATACAAAATACACGCACATACACACACACACACACACACACACACACACACACACACACACACACACACACACACACACACACACACACACACACATTCACACACACACACACACACACACACACACACACACACACACACACACACACACACACACACACACACACGACGTGGATGCATATTACTCCACTTCACGTCAACACCCAATCGACACATATAATTTTTTTGCATCCAATACCCCCCCTCCCCCCCCTCTCTCTCTCTCTCTCTCTCTCTCTCTCTCTCTCTCTCTCTCTCTCTCTCTCTCTCTCTCTCTCTCTCTCTCTCTCCATTGTCTGATGTCCAGCCGTTCTGTGACTAGTTCATTTGCAATCGATCTTATGCGTCTCGGTTCCTTGGTTCCATCACTGAGTTAGAAACTGGACGGTCAGCCTGGCATGTGACGACCATTTAGTCAAAACACACTGACACGCGCGCGCACGCGAGCGTCCTACTCCATCTCACGTCAACGGCTTATCTTAGAATTTGAATTATTCACTGGTGTCTTCCTGTGTGTCTCTTGTCTGTTCCTGTCGACTTGTTTAGGGAACTCTGCATCTCCCTTTACCCAGAATTCTCTGCTCTCTCTCTCTCTCTCTCTCTCTCTCTCTCTCTCTCTCTCTCTCTCTCTCTTGATAGATAGATAGATAGACAGATAGAGACAGACAGACAGACAGTGATACAGACAGCCAGACAGATACACAGATAAATAGATGGACAGACAGACAGATAGATAGATTGTTAGATGTGTGTATAGAGAATAGATAGACAGACTGACAGACAAACACATAGATAGATAGATAGATAGATTGTTAGATGTGTGTAAGAAGATAGATCAATAGACAGATAGATAGATAGATAGATAGATAGATATATATATAGATCAATAGATAGATAGATAGATAGATAGATAGATAGATGTGTGTATAGAAAAAACAGACAGACAGACAGACAGACAGATAGATAGAGAATTGCGGCAATTTGACATTGAAGCAGTGCAGTCGCCCATTCTCATTTTCCCCGGTGCAAGACATAGTCGCCCGATTTTTCCTGGCTGACTTTCAGTTGCTCGACATTCTCTTCTGCAATGTTAGGTAGACATAACATCTACGATAGATCACGTGCCCTTTGTCCGACGTCCAGCCATCCGGGCCAAAGTGTATTAGCTATTGATCTGTTTCTGATGCTGCCTACGACTGTCTGCTGTATATCTTGCTTCCTGTCAAGGGGGAGTAGAAATACTGATGGTCGTACTTTTATCACTAAAGTTAATACTGCTTTTTATCCACAATGCAAATAAAAGCAAAAACAGAATTAATGACCCACCGAGCGAAGGAACACACAGATTACAAAACTGACGCGACGGACGGAGAGGGGGGGGGGGGGGGTGACACGAAAACATTTTCATTGCTATTAGGAAGCACGCTCCTATGGCAAAAGAGGTTTAAACAATAATTCAAGCGACAGAAAGCAGCAGAAAGAACTAAACGTGGATGAAAGAAAGATTCTGCCAGATGAAATGCACAGTCATCAAAGCACACTCACACTGCCATGAACTTTGCTTCCCTCCCTAACCTACCCTCACACATCTCACCTCCTCCCGTTCTGTGTGTGTGTGTGTGTGAGAGAGAGAGAGAGAGAGAGAGAGAGAGAGAGAGAGAGAGAGAGAGAGATTCGCTCATTCAATACCGTTCTGAACTGCCACTTTTAGCCACCGCCATAACTTGTCCTCTACAACGTATAATTGAGGTTTAGATTTTGATCAAAAGGTGTTCACATCACCAGAACTACAAATAATCTCTGGGTCTCTTTGAAGTTCCTTTCCCATGTGTGTTTCTTAAATTGCCTTCGGAGCCTAATTCATCATCATTACCATCAATAACCAAGCTCTTGGCAATCGTTCTTTTTTTTCGTTTTTAGCGCTTCTCTACCGTATATTCTGATACAGCTCTCTTCACACAGACTTCTCCCCGCTTCCCCGAAACTTTGTCGAGAAGAGCACGCAATGACGTTCCATGTCGGCAAAAGTTTGCGCAAGGAACCTGCAGCAATTCTATTTCCACGCGTCTAGGCCCCAAGATCAAACAACCACTGGACCACCACGGCACTGCCATCGAGCCCCCTCCCTTACCCTACTGAGCTCTTCTACCAAGCAGGCACTTGACATGATGGATGGCTGCTGTCGACGTGTTGTGCTGGTCATAATCCCCGCTGTGGACGTTTTGTTCTTCTCGTTGGACCAGAGTCTGTGGGTGGTCGCTGTGACGTCGGGGGATGGTGAAGTCAACCAGACTGGTCCTCACCCTAAACTGACGTTAGCAGGTTTCAAAGCAAAATGTCTAAACGCGGAAATTGAAGCAAAACATAACGTGACGTGAACTTACAAAACCACAATGGGTAGCAGTCAGTATGGAACTAATAACCTTTTTTTTTTAATTTGCTTCCATTTCCGCCTTCAGTTACCTCGCTTTGACACTACGTTTTGATTCATACTGACTGCTACCGTTTGTTGTTTTGTATTTCACGTCATGTCTTCGATTTTCTATGTGTGTACTTGTGAGCGTTGTAGACTACTTTTCATTGTCCCTCATTTCCTTTTGCTTCACGTCCCTGAGAAGATAAGTGGTTACTCGTTCTTCGTTCTCATTGTCCTAAATGTTGCTTCTTTTTCGTGTGAAGAAGACCCTAGAGGTCGAAATGCATCGGGTTTTGTCCTGTAATGTGTTTGTCGGTATTGAATTGCGGAACTTCTTTCTAAAAATTGACATTAGCAGGTCATCGCCACGTCTTCTATTGTCCCTCTGCCCACCCCTCCTCCTTCGCCTTGTCTATCTCTGCTCAATGTCTGCCACTGCCCGCTGTTGAGCTCTCTCTCCCTCTCCTCTCTCTCTCTCAATCTCGTCCTCCCTCTCTTTCTTCTCTCTCTCTCTCTCTCTCTCTCTCTCCTCTCTCTCTCTCTCTCTCTCTCTCTCTCTCTCTCAATCGCTCAATCGCAAATGCTTTGTATGTGTGATACTAATTCTATGCTTGGATTTTGCTTCTGTTTTAATGCTTGTTATCGTTATCAAGCATTTTTACCAACTGTCTCCTCTCTCTCTCCTCTCTCTCTCTCTCTCCGCTCTCGGGTGGGCTCTCTCCTCTCTCTCTCCTCTCTCTCCCTCCTCTCTCTCCCCTCTCTCTCTCCTTCTCTCTCTCTCTCTCTCTCTCCTGTCTGTCTCCCTCTTGTCCGTCTCTCTCCTCCTCTCTCCCCTCTCCTCTCTCTCTCCTCTCTCTCTCTCTCTCACTCTCACACACACTCTCTCTCCACACACACACACACACACCACACACACACACACACACACACACACACACACACACACCACACACACACACACACACACACCACACACACACACACACACACACATGCACGTGTGCGCACACACACACATGCACACATGCATCCACGCACGCACGCACGCACGCACGCACGCACGCACACACACACACACACACACACACACACACACACACTTGTTACAGCTGGTTACATATTGCTGACCTTCATGTTTTTTGGTTTTTTTTTTTTTTGCAACGATTATTGTGTTTTGATTATTCAAAAATGGACCAGAACTTTCGACAGACAAAAAACATGCATGTTTTTATTTTGAGACTGGAAATTCTATAAGTAACATTGATCTTTATGAAAGAAAATGAAATAGACTGCAGCGTTACTGAACAATTGGCCAAATAAACATAAGCACACAAAACAAAATATAAAGAACCGCAGATTTGTAGGTACAAAATCAAGAGCGACGAGTACATTTTCGACAAGTATGTCTTATTCCAAACAGCGAACAAAAATGCTCAAAACAATACCCCTCTCCTAAGAGTGAGCATGAGAATGAGAATGACCATAGTTGGAAGAACCTTTGGATGGTGATTTTTTTTCTCCCACGGTGGGTAATACTACCATTGATTTATTAGAGACGATAGGTTTCACTTGTCTACCGTAGATAAACTAACTCAGCCGGGCCAGTTGTACTGACGAGTCTGAACCAGTGGACGAAAGATCACTCTGGGCAGGCGACACAAATAGTGTATTCAGAAGACAGAATTCGATGGTTCCCGTGCATATGGTCTCCGTGAAGGGCTTGATGTTTGCGCTGTGAGGTCCTCTTCTTTACTCTCTTTTCTCTTTTCCTTCCCCCACATCTTCTGTTTTTCTTCTCTCGTTGCTCATTCGTTGTCATGACGACCTGCAAATTTTTAACCGCCTCATGTTTTTTTCTCCAGTACTCGTTTGTTTCATATGGTAATTCTGAGAACGTATTCATAGACTACAAGCGATTTTCCCCATCATTTTACTGAAAAGTAAGACGCGGAGGAATTAAGAAGGGAAAACCTATCCCACTGATAGATAGGCTTTAGTTTCAATATTTTACCAAACATAATGCCGTTTTGCATGTGTTGAAGTGTTGTCACGCTTTGTTTGAATCGTTACCAAGTTCACGATTTGAGATGAAAGGTATAACCATTTTCTCTGAGAATTTTGGAGTGGAATAAAAAATCTCAGAAGAAATTTCATCTCAACCTCCGTCACGCATGACCTGCGCACACTTCATTTTGGATGCCGGGTCTTATTATGTGTGCTTTCGCAATGGAACGTTCAAAAACTGGTGAAGTTGTACTTGAAGATGACTACTATTATCTCTGAATTCGCAATGAAACGTTTAAAACTGAAAAAACAGTTCTTGAAAAATGGTAACTATTTATGTACTTTGACAGCGAATATGGTTCAAACAGGTAAGATGGCTGTTCAAGATGGCTACCATTCAATGTACATTCACAATGAAATGCTTAAAAGTGGTAAGGTTGCTCCAGAAACTGGTGACTGTTCTACTGTGTGGTTTCATGATTACACGGTTAAAACTGGTCACTTGGCTCTTGAAGATAATCACTATTCTCTGCACGTTCATAATGAAAACTGTTTAAAGTAGTAATATGGCCCTTGAATATGGTAATATTCAATGTGTGGGCAAATTTAATTATTAAAACTAGTACGATAGCAGTTGAAGATGGCTAGTATGCACACTGAAGCAGTTTTAAAACTGGTAAACGGTTCCTAAAGATGATCACTGTGTGCTCGTAGTGAAATAACTGCTCTTGTAATGTGGCTCTGGAAATTGGTTACTGTTCTTATTTGAACGCTCACAAAATCTAAACGTTGAAAATAGTACGGTAAGTTTTAACATATGGCGCTCGTCAGACCAATCCGCAAAAGGCACAGCCCAAGAGAACACCACACAATTGTACAAGCGCAAGAGAATACGACACTACTTAACACAAGACGATACAAAAAATCCAAAGTGATACAGCATGTGCATGGAGTACTCTTTGTTTCTCCATCGCACTTTAAAAGATGACATGTGTTCTACGCCACATTTTTCAGTCACATGAAAATGAAAAATGGAAGAAACAACAGAAGATGGAAACAGGACTACAAGAAAGGGAGTACTGAAATAACAAGACGACGAAGGCGACTGTAAAAGGACAGAAAACAAAAAAAAATCAGGACAGAGAGAAGAAGTTGAAGAAGAAGAAAGAGGAGGAAGAAAAAGGAGAAGACGAAGACGAAGAACAAAAAGAAAAGGGAGGAGGAGGAGGTAGAGAAATAAGAGGAAGAAGAGGGAGATGGGAGAGAAAAAGGAGGAGGAGCAGGAGCAAGAGGAGGAGACAACGACGACGATGACGGGTGAAGAAGAAGAAGAAGAAGAAGAGAGGGAGAGGAGGAGGAGGAGGAGAGGAGGAGGAGAAAAGAAGAGGAGAAGGAGGAGGAGGAGGAGGAGGAGAAGAAGAGGAGAAGGAGGAGGAGGAGGAGGAGAAGAAGAAGAAGAAGAAGAAGAAGAAGAGAGAAGAAGAAGAGGAAGAGGAAGAGGGGGGGAGGAGGAGGAGGAGGAGGAGGAAGAAGAGAAGGACAAGAAGGGGACGAAATTGAAGTAGAGAGGAAGAGGGAGCCCAAAGAAACCTAGCTTGAGTACTCAGACAGTTCGGGTCAGTTATGGTCGATCCCATTTGTCTGCAGTATAGAAAGTTTCCCGTTGGTTTGATCACGACGTCCGTGTCCCGAATAGTCCATGCCCAAACCCCAGCCCCTGACAGCCGACCACTTTATAGTCTCAGCATGATCTCGTCGTGACCCGAAGGCATTTCCCTGGCAAAAGGCATGTGCTACCGGTAAAGTGGACTGACATTCAGTCCAGAGCGGCTGGTTCCAGCCTCCTCAGGTGTAATAGGTGAGAGAACCAAATTTGTGTTCCAGATCATGGCGTTTTAGGGTCATTGATTAATAATGAAGGGGAAAATGTCAGCATACTTACACGCGTGGAAAAAATAAATAGGTTTTTTGTGGGGAAAAAATTGATATAGATATGCACACACGTAGCATGCACAGCGAAACTCCAGTAAGTTACAATCGTCTCATACAGACATTCACAGATGCTCTCTCGGCCTTTGGTATTGAACAGTTATGGATGTCGTGAAAATTGGAGTATGGCAAAGAAAACGTAGATTACGATTCAAAATACGTGTAGAACCGGAACTTTGTCACCGCCTTTTTAAGGCAGCAGGACTGCCTACGTGGAGTAAATGCTGAACGGTGAATTCTAAAGAGCAGATGCCCAGTAAGCAAAGATATAGGAACCAAATATTGTAAATTTTACCCAAGGTTTACAGAGGGTGAACATACAAAGCTTTACACAAGGTATATACGGCTTATGTAACCAAAGCTGCCTCTATGGAGTCAGAACGACGAATATGAAGACATGTGAAAACATGTTAATTCCTACGGGAACAGTATGAATGTATGGGTGTCCGAAATCCACATCAAGATTTGTTGGATTCAGCAATGACATCGACAAAAATGTTTAAGGACACCAATAGCGCCCTCCCCCCCCCCCCCCCCCCCACCCCACACACACACACACACACCGTCCCCCTATCTTGCTCATTAAAATTTCGTGATATGTAATCACTGACAAACATGTTGTGTGCCTCCGTTGATGTTAGGGGGAAGTGTGTATCTATGTGTCTGTATCTGTCTACTTGTCTGTATGTATCTGTGTGTGTGTGTGTGTGTGTGTGTGTGTGTGTGTGTGTGCACACACACATTCTCACGTTTGCACACTGTGTGTGGACGCACACACACACACTCACGCGCGCACACACACGCGCGCGCGAGCGCGCGCGCGCACACACACGCGCGCACACACACACACACACACACACACACACACACACACACACACACACACACACACACACACGCGCGCGCACACGCACACACACACGCACACGTGCGTGCATGCATGCATGTATGCACGCATTTTTGGGGTTTTTCAATTCCATGATTCTATAAACCTGAGTTATGATTTTCATAACAAACCAAACGTGATTCTGATTCCGATTCATTCTCTCTCTCTCTCTCTCTCTCTCTCTCTCTCTCTCTCTCTCTCTCTCTCTCTCTCTCTCTCTCTCTCTCTCTCTGTCTGACGCGCACACACGTGTACACACATACATATGCGCGAAAGCACACATGTATGCACGCATGCATGTGCGCACACACGCATTTGTGTGAGAGAACACAGAGATCTGAAGAGAGAGAGAGAGAGAGAGAGAGAGAGAGAGAGAGAGAGAGAGAGAGAGAGGATGAGTGGGGAAGGAGGTGGGAGGCGGGGGCGATGGAGGATCCGGGAAGGAGAGAGACACAAAGCGACACAGTTTATACAGTGATTTATTCAGGAAGCCATCAGTCCCGTTTGAAGGAGTAATTAAATGAGAATGAAAAGGCATGGCAGGCAATTACAATATAAATGAGAAGAACACATCCAGGAGTAGTTTGAACTGGCGTTCACGTTTTTTTTTTTTTCTGATTTTTTTTTTTTTTTTTTTTTTTTTTTTTTTTTTTTTGGGTGGGGTTGGGACAGTGGGGATGGGGGGGATAAGATTTCTTCACTAATACATTCAATCCTTCTTAATACTTTTTAAGGGACAAAAAATGTTTGACAACATTTTTTTTTCACTAATGTTCAGAGATTTCTGGCTGACATCTGTTGAATTTTTAGAATACCTAAAAAGGATGTCTTAAGCTCTCGGACGCGAACAGTCAATGAAAACCAACTTCATCTCCTGTCACTTGGAGACGGAAAATGATGACGACGGTGATGATGATGATGATGATGATGATGATGATGATGATGATGATATCATTATTTCCAAGCACAACTGGTAAGTAAATACATACTTTTTTTTCATGAGGCTTCTGCCTGTGGTGAAAAAGTATTTGCGTATGTCCGTCATGGAAGTAATTGTCGCTTAATGGCTAATCGTCAATGAAATAGGTTTCCACTCTGGAAACTGTGCCCTGAGGAGCAATCCCTATGAGGAGGGCTGATAGAAGAGAGTAGGAGGTAACTGGAAGAGACTCACTAGAGAGAAAGACATGGAGGGAGTACCTAGGAGAAGAAAAATTGATCGCTAGAAAAGTAATGGATTGTTCTTCTTTTTGTTTCACTGCTTTTGGTTGCGAGGTAACAATCAATCTTGTGTACAGACGACCGGGAAAAAAAACCTGAGGATTCACTTATTATTCGATTGTGTCACCGTAGGTGTAAGGACTGTGAGAAAGATACTTGGGCACATAGTCATTGGTGATGTGCAACAGGGTGTAGTTGTTGTGACAGGACCACCCCCTTTCTGTTCTTCACCCGGGATATCGTTGGTCTGCCTTTGGGGCACCCAGTGTGCACTACACCATGTATCATGGACTTGATCCGCGAGTCGTGGCACAGTGCTCGCGATCCCTGGCAACTTTATTGATAAAATAAATGTCATTAGCATAGCTTAAAACCTTCAGTGTGCTCACTCATTTTAAAATGGCATTCGATGTGTAGAATGGATATCGGACTTTGTTTTTCAATATTTGTTGCCTTAATGTTCCACACAAAAAGGATTTTTGTTTGCCATGGGAAAGTGGAAGGATTCTGTTCGCACACACATGCACACCAAAGTCGTATTAACTGGAAAACTTTTGGATGGTGATTATTTTTCTCTCTTGTGGAGGTGAAACAGCTACTGATTTATAGATGGTATGTCTCTCTGGTATAGCTAGTAGAACTAACCTTAGCCAGGCTGAATTAATTCAAAGAATTACCCATGAAACGAGAGTCTAGCCTAGACCAACAAAACAAATAGTTGTACAGGGCAGGAATTTGTTATTCCTGTAAGCTGTCACTGAAAGGTTTATTAGATACACCTTCAAGTCCCTGTCTTCCCCCCCCCCCCCCCCCCCCCCCCCCCCCCCCCCCCCCCCCCCGCATCCTCCACAGCCATCACCACCACTCTTATCACTTGGTTTTTCTTCAGTCTGTCCTAGCTCATTACTTGGAGCCGTTTGCCTGCACTTGTTTTTTCGTTACTACATATTTCTTTCACGCAATGATTTTTGGATGTTATATTTGACAGCTAAATCTAAATGAACGCTATTTTACTGAAAAGTCATGTAAAAAAATCACATAGAACAGAAAATCTTTCACAAGGGAATTTTCCCCATATTGTATGAAACTGCTTTCAATAAAGCAAATCCCCTTGTTTTTTCTGAAGAAAGAATCGAAACTGAAAAAAAATCCTCCTGAAATTTTGGATAAATGGATGAGTTCGGTGCAATATGCTGAAAGAATGTTGGAAATAAATGTGTGTTGTGGACTCCTTGGGTTTCTATGGCGCTGTTGGAACACACAAAGCATGGAGTCAAGCACACGACAGAAAAATAAGGGATAAGCTGAATGTAGACTGTGTATGTAGAACGTCAATTGAAGATGAAATGGGGGGGTGGGAGGGGGGCTACAATCTGTTCTGAGTCAATCACAATAGCTTTGAATGCTGAACTATGCCAGAAATCGCACGAGTGAGGACATATCAACGTACATATATTGCATTAGGCAAAAGAGTACTTGGTCTTGTACATAAATTGTACCTGTGGAGTCCAATCTGCGATTGAAAAGTGTCACATCAGAATTTGCGTACACTCACATCATTTTGTAATACAACACACCGCCACACTATACACGAGAACATAACACCGTTGAAGACAATAAAACAATGCAAAAATGCAGTGTGATACAGTGCTTGAACGTATTACACTTTGTTTCTTCAGGGTATTACGACAGATCACGTGTTTTGTATGCGATATTGGTTTCAGTCACGCGAGACGAAGAAATGGTACAAAAAGCGGACGAAATAAAGTCCTCAAATACAAAAGTAGACAATGAGAGCGAAGCTGAAAGAACAAAGATAGAAACTGAAGAAAAGAAAAAAGGAGAAGAAAGAAGCACAAACAGAAGGAAGAAAAAGTAGGGAAAAGACGAGAAAGGAGGAGTGCGGAATGCTGCCAGGGTACTTAGAAAAGATTCAGATCGAACCAGTGATGGTTGATACCATTCGTCTGGGATATACAAAGTTTCCCATTAGTTTGATCACGCTGTCCGTGTCCCGAATAGTCCCTGACTAAACCCCAGCCCCTTACTGCCAACTGCTGGGTCTGATCTCATCCGTGACCCGAAGACATTTTCATTACACAACGATTGATCCCGGGCGTGCGCAGCTGGTAAGGTAAACTGACACTCAGTCTGGAGTTGCTGGTTCCAATCTCTGCAGCGTTTACGGGCGAAAGGCGGAGCGACGCCTTTTCTCCTGATCGTTCTGTTTTACTGTCACGGAGATTAACGAGGGATAATTATCAGTTTCTTTACATAAATGGGAAAAGCATAAAGAATCATGTGCAGAAAAATAAAGTAGTATGTGTATGCATTCATGAAACATGCACAGCAAAACACCGGTAAGCTACAAATGTCTCATACAGACTCTCACATACGTGCTTGCACTTCAAAGTACAGAACAGTTCCATACGTCAAGAAAACTAACGCATCGCAAAGAAAACGAGCAAATTGGAATAATCATTCAACTAGAAATTTTCAGTGCTTTTTAGAGGAAGAAATATGTTCATGATAATCTTAATCATAGCGCAGTCAATTCCAGAAACGTGATACACAGTGAGAAACAAAGTAAGAGCCAAGCGTCTTCCTTCCATGCTAGGTATTCGCAGAACACATGTGTGCAGATCGTGAAAGCTGCATGAATGGAGCATAGTCAGAAAACTGACCAGAAAAAACATGCAGACCTGTTGGCTCCTTCACAACGTATGTACGTGCATGTCCATAACTCACATCAGAATTCGTCATGATATAAAGGAAAAATGAAAGAACACGCGCAAGGATACATGAAGAGCAGAAATGCACCACCAAGTTATCTCTGTTGCCCGCTAGAGTGCGGTAATGCATATTCAATTAGAACGTTTTTCGTGTGTGTGTGTGTGTGTGTGTGTGTGTGTGTGTGTGTGTGTGTGTGTGTCTGTCTGTCTGTCTGTCTGTCTGTCTGTCTGTCTTCAATCTCTGTCTCTGCCTGTGTGTGTCTCTGTGTCATATGTGTCTAGGTTCGTGTGAGTCTGTAATATGTGTGTGTGACCGTTTCGAAGAGTTTATTAAGAAACAAAGTGCGTTAAAACGTTTCCATTTCTTGCTGACATTCAGTTTAAAAAAAGCTGACTTCTGGTGTCCTGTCATGACAGTGAGAAGCCCGTCCTGAGACTATGAGGGGTGTTTTTAACTCTAAAACTTGAACACTCAAGAAAATAAAACGGACACTATTTTCTATTGTTTTCACACACGCACACGCACACACACACACACACACACACACACACACACACACATAGAGAGACAGAGACATAGAGAGAGAGAGAGAGAGAGAGAGAGAGAGAGAGAGAGAGAGAGAGAGAGAGCTAATATGATTCCGAATTGCCAGTTACTGTCACCGCCATAATTTTTTTCCATTCAATGATTTTTCTCCAGATTTTTTTTTTTTCTCCAAAGGAATATACGACACCTTATTACAAATAATTTCTAAAGCTCTTTGAAGTTCTCCTGTACGTGTTTCTTAAACTACGTTTTAAACATAATTCATCCTCGTAATCATCAATAACGAATTTCTTGGCAACTTTTTTTTTTTGATGCCAACGCTTTTAACCTGATAGTCTGGTTCATGTAAGCTACTCCCATCTTCCACAAAAACTCTACCCATGGAGCATGTCATCAACGCCGCGTGTCAGGCAAAGGTTTGCCCCGTAGACATGCGATAGTTGTGTGTTCTCACGTCTGGCCCCAAGATCAAACAACGGCTGAACTGCCTCCTCACTGCAATCCAGCCTCTTCCCTTCAGCCCCCTGAGCTTTTCTGCCCTGCAGGGGATTTGG
Source organism: Conus betulinus (assembly GCA_016801955.1). Classification (NCBI taxonomy): domain Eukaryota; kingdom Metazoa; phylum Mollusca; class Gastropoda; order Neogastropoda; family Conidae; genus Conus; species Conus betulinus. Next base: position 169,159 of record JADBJO010001514.1, read on the forward strand.
CATAATGGATTGATTTCGTCGACCTGTTATGCTGGTCACTACTTGTGCCGTGGGCTTTTCCCTCGCGGGTCCAAACGTCTGTGGATGGTCAGTGTGACGTAGGATGGTTGTGTCAACACAGACCGATATGTCTTTCAACTGACGTCAATAAGTCATCGCCACGGCTTCTACATCGCCTCTGCTTGCTCGTCCCCCCCCTTTCCCAACTCCCCCCCCCCCCCCCCCCCCCCCCCCCCCCCCCCCCCCCCCCCCCCCCCCCCCCCATCATGTCTGCCACTGTCTTCTGTTGATTGTAGTCTCCCCAAATCAATGCCCACTTTTTTAAAAAAATTTTGTCCCTGAAAGTGAATGTTACAATTTCATTCCAGCGTTTGACAGCAAGACGTTTTGCATTGACATCAATAGCTCTGCATGCAATGTACTAATCACCATAAATGTATAATCCTTCAAGTGTAAGTGTTTGGAACATGCTGAAATCCGTTGTGAAATATTCTCATTCGAAAATTGCGAGTGTATTTGATACGAACATAAAACAAATTCTTGTTTCTTATGATTGAACGGGCTACAACAGACGCGACGTTCAAGGTTAGGGGGTATTTTAGGCAATTATTTTTTTTTTCAAGAATGTACTGTTTCTATTAACTAAAAAGATGTGCACGCATATTATCGATCATTTAAAGGACTTTTTCGGAAAAATATGTTTTTACGACATTAATGCACATTGTTTCAACGTCGCACTGTCACGGTGTAGAGTCAATGTTCTGCGACTGAACGATAATTCTCAGAGGTGCAGTCTTACCTTTTAAAATGAAACGGATCTTTTTGTATGAATGCTATAGACGAAGAGTAAGTGTAAATGAAAATTTGTTCTCTGTACACAGATCTTACGTAATAATACTGCTTCAAGACCCTCTCCACTAACCTTTCTCATCTTTCAAGAGCACAAGGCAAAGAAAGAACTGCACAGTTTCTGAAAATGGCGCTCCATGCTGCGGAAGGAGACCATGTTTCAGTGTACTGTAAATAAAGTAAGAAAATGATACCTGTAATCCGAAACACAAAGGCCTGACCCATGAACTTTTTTTCTGGTATAACTGCTTAATGTGATGTGCGTGTATTATCTTTCAGTCTCAGGTTTTAGATGCTGTGACTGGTTTTTGCCTTTTCTAAAAAAAAAAAAAACCACTTTGTAGTACATGTGCATGCCCCAAACCCCATCCTGCTTTACCATTTCCTGCCCTCTCCCATAGCCTGTGGAAATCTGTGGTCCATGGGTGATATTGAGTTTATCGGGCAATCTTACTACCACCTCTTCTCTGCCTCCCAGCCCCTCTCCCGTCCTCGCTGTTCGACTGTAATTTTTATTTTGTGTTCTTCAGTAGTATTTTTAATCTCTAAATGGTTTTATCGATTTATAAAGGCGTAAGTACCATGCAATTTTACAGATTCATAACGCATTAAATTTCTTTTGGATGTCATCAGTTTACATCCTTTCCCAACTTTAAGGTCGACGCATATAGAAAGGTATGTTTTTCTAACAAAATTCACTCTAACCGTTTCTCACATTTTTGTTCAGTGTTGTAACAGGCCAAGGAATGTTCTGATTATCTGATAAGCCAGATGTGTTGACAATGAAAAAGAAAATGGAGTCATTTCGTATCTGCTTATTTGGAGGTACAAGACATTAACAATTCATTTTGCAGAAATCGTTTGTATGGGGTTACAACCTTGTCGGTTTTTTTTTTTTTTTTTTCGCATTATTTTCATTTACAAATAAAAACAACTGATTCAGTCAGCTTTCTGCTTACATAAGGTTTTTGAAATCTGACACATGTGTTTAAAGTAAATGATTATCTGTATGATTGTGCAACTTGTTTCCTGTTCACCTCTGCTGAGGGGCCAAGCCTTTGGGAATACATCTGAAACTGAATCAGCAATTGTGACACATCTCACCTACTTATGTTTAGCTGGCCATTCCTTTTCTCCTGCGCTGCTCGATCTCCCGCCCACTTTTGGCCAGAATCCATTTGCTATCCATGTGATGTCTGATGCTGTCTACGATTGTGTGCCTCCAATCTTGTTCCCCCATTGAGGCCAGCCACTGTAATCAGGAAACAGAACCTAAAGAAGAAAGAGAAAGCGTGTGTGATGATGATGACGCTAACGCAAGTCATGCCCTTGCGCTATTTCTGTGCCATTTTTATTTTTACACTGTCCATTTGCAGGGCCCGCTAATACGGATTTGAGAGAAGATGGTGTCAGAGTTACAGTTCGTGATGAAAAACTGTGTGCACTTCTTGGTCATAGGCATGATTGGGGCCAACGAGATTGGATCCCACTATGCAAACTGTGCTTTGTGTGGCAATTTTCATGGGGGGGGGGGGGGGGGGGGGGGGGGGGGAGGGGATAGAGGTGAAGTACGAGGGGTGGTAGAACAGAGAGAACCAGGGGAGGGGAGGGCAGTGGAATTGGAGGGCAGTGGAATTGCTCAGGGAAGCAAACTTGTCTCTTGTGGAGGCGTGGGATTGTCCATGCCCTTCGTCGCCAGTTTTGGTGGGAAAAAATAACAACAGGTGTCTTGTATTGTCCACACCGCAACAGAAAAACACTAAGAACCGAAAGGAAACATTCATTTTTCTGTAGTCCCATGTAAGTAGGTCCAAGAATTATTCTGTGATGGATGAATTTTAAGACTTTTCAGTAGCCTTCTGCTCTCAGCGATGAGCAACAGGACAGCGTTATTGTAAGCACGCCATCTTTTTCTGTTGTATATCGAAACTTCTTTTGACTGTCTCGTGGACACTCCCCCAACAGTGTTCCCTGCACAATGGTTTCAGTTAGGGAGTCACGGGAAACTACCCCCCAACCCGAGAAATCTTTTTTGATGAAAGACGTCATCCATGGGGCTTTAATCTTGACTGTGTTCATCATTTCAGCGTAGCGCCTCATATATCTGGGTGGACATCGGTCTTTGTTTCCATTATTGGTTTTTGGACAATTTTCCGCAAAACGTTTATCATGGACAATTGTGAAAACGAATGCATTCACACACACACACACACACACACACACACACACACACACACACACACACACACACACACACACACATACGCACGCACGCACGCACGCTAGCATGCTCATACACACTTACACGCACAAACACATTTCTTCCTTCCTCCCCTCCTCCTCCTCCCTTTCCACCTCAGGCCACACCTCTAGCCTCTACCCCATTCCCCTCCACACACCCCCCACGCCCCTCCCTCCCTCCCCCGCCCCTTCCTGTCTCACCATCCCCTTTCAGTTTCCTTTCTACTCTCCCTTACTTATTTATCTATTACCTTTTCATTTGCGAATGATAGTGGCGGTAGATGTATGGTAATAGCAATGATTATTGTTAGCATTGTTATTATGATTGTCGTTCATGTTTTTATTGTCTCTTCCCCTCCCCGCTCATTTCACCACCATTCCTTCACTTCTCACTTTTTGCTTTCCACCCTTCACACCCTCCCTCCTCCCTCCTATCGCCCCCGCCCCCTTTGTTCTCCAAGCCTTCCTACAAAGTCTCCTCCATCCCCCATCCCTCGGTGAACTCTTTTCAGTTACACAACAACAGAATTCTGTTCTGTTTTGTTGTCAGTAGGCCTGTGTTGCTGCTTGAAAAAGGTTTTGTAGTAAACCGGTTTTTTTTTTGTTGTTGTTGTTGTTTTTTTAGATTTATTCGTGGTGTTGTGTGGCTTTAATTTTTTATCTTCCAGAGAAAGTAAGTTACATGGGACAGAGAAGAAGAACAGGAGGATGAGGAAGAGATGAAGAAGGAAAAGGAGAAGGGAGGAGGAGGAGAAAAGAGAAGAAGAGAGAAGAAGAAAGAGAGGAGGAGGAGCAGGAGGAGGATGACGACGACGACGAGGAGGAGAAGGAGAAGAAAGAATGGAATCTGGCTTGAGTACTTAGTAAATGTTCAGATCGGATCAATGCTGCTTGATCCCATTTGTCTGGTCTTTAGAGAGTTTCCCATTGGTTTGATCACGACGTCCGTGTCCCGAATAGTCCATGACCAAAGCCCAGCCCCTGAATGCCGCCCACTTCATAGTCTCGGCATGATCTCATCCGTGACCCGAAGACATCTTCATAGCACAAAGAGTCATCCCAAGCGTGTGTGACTTGTCAGGTAACCTGACACCCGGTTGAGTCGCTGGTTCCAAAGTCTGGGCGAGACGCGGAGCTGCTTCTTTTGTTATCCACACAGCAGTTTACAGTGTTGGAGAGTGATAAAGACAAAATGTCTGTGTACTAACATACATGGAAAAAGTTAATTGGTTACGTGAAATATATACATTGATATAAATATGCACATATGTGATGTGCATAGCGATAATCCAATCAGTTACAATTGCCTCATATGAGATATTAACGTACACATTTCCACCGTTGAGTATTAAACAGTTACAAATGGATGGCAACTAAAACATGGTTAAAGAAAGAAGGCAGATTGCGGGTTGCTGTAATTCTTGAAAAGGACACTTTGTGTGCCGTCGAAATGCGGTATATTTTTTTACGTGATGTAAATACTGTAGCAGTGATTTCCAGAGAGCTGATGAACAGTGAAAACATGAAACAGCAACCAAACGTAATTACTGTACGATTTACGGACAGAAGAAATACATGCAGATGACCAAAGCTGCCTCAATGGAGTGAGATCAGAGAAACGATAAGCAAATCGATTCGTCCCTAGCCAACTTGCATGTGCAGGGTGTAGACAAGCCTCGGCCCTCGGCGCGAAATGTTTTTCAAATGGCCGAAAAACTTTGAAGTCCAGACGGCGGGCCGACGATTTTATTGAGAAACCAACACAGCTTATGTGCTGTGGGCAACAAACGGGAATCAAGCTCACCCATTTCGCCTTTTGCGGCTTTTGGGTCGGATGACTGTAGGCCCAGCTGTAAACACTGGTGTGCTAACAGTGGCTTCCCTTGACAGATTCCTGGCATTCTTCTTCTTCTTTCGCTTTGAGACTTGTGGTTTGACAACATTATCGCGCAATGTCGCTCAGAAGTCAAAATGCCGTTGTAAGCTCAAATGTATGAAGACTTTAACCACTGATCTGTTTCACAGTGAGGTGACTGCGGGCGTTTTCATTGTCGTGAACGTATCTTGCCTGAAGAAGACTTAAGGAAGTCGAAACGCGTTGTCTTGTCTTATGCCTTGTTTGTCATTGTTTTTGGCGGACTCACTAAGAATCATTCTTAAAATTTGAACCATTCGGTTAAATTTTGTTCACTTACTGGATGCGTCTACGTGTTGCTTATATTACCTGACCAACATTGTCAATATCTGTATCTTGCAGGCCTGGTTGAAACTGGCATACATGTTATGAACTAAAATATAAATTACAGCCCTATGCAGTAAGAGACCACAATGGAACATCAAACCTTTACTGTCATTGTTCCCATCCTCGGTGACCATCCGTTATGGAAAAAGAAACCCAAAGAAAACACCAGTCTCAACTAATGATCAATCGCCTTTGCTAGAGGACCGTGAGTTCAATTCCCTTCAGAGACATTTTTTGTGGAATTTTTCTCCGGTACCTACCCAGAGCTGAGCTTGCCATGCGCTGTATCTGGAAGACTAAGATCACGCTGTCAGAATGGAAATCCATAACATCGCCTTTATCATCCTCGTTCTCATCGATCAACATAGACAAATGTCAGGTTCTGTGGCCCTTCGTGTCCTGTTCTCAGGTTGATATCAGTTTCGATTTTCTCTCTAAGTCTATGCCCTGTACGTGCCTGCATCCTGTGTAAACACAGCGCAGGCTTCCAAGTGTGGTGCAGGATTGCTCCCAGCTGGTTTACTCGGCAGTTGAGGACAGTACATCTCTGGGTCCCACCCGCACCTTCGGGTGTATGTCTTTCTCTTCTACTGTCGGGGGTCACCGGTATTGGCAAGTTTATGTGGAGCGTCATCGAAAGGACGTGATGCCACCTTCGACCTCCGGAGTGAAAGCTCCCTCACACTGGCTCCGGGACTAAGCGATTATTGTGGTGAGGTCCTGCATATGTTGGATCAGAACAGGACCGCTGAACGTCACCGAGATGACTTGACTTGACAGCGATGCAGTGTCTCCTGTGGTGGGTTGCTTTATGACGACTTCAAGTTGACCGCTCTCTGTCCATTGTCGTTGCCTGGGCTGTGGCAGAACAAGCCAGGCTGCAGCTGTGGACCGTGGAGCGGAGGTGGGCGGGTGTTGGGGGGGGGGGGGGGGGCTGACGGGGCAAAGACGAAGTGATCGAATTTTGGTGAGACCGGATCAGTGTATGGACTGATGTTCCGTTCCACAGTTTCAGTTTCATCAACATGTCATTGCGTGAGGACTAGTCCGTATACGCTGCACCATCTTTGCTCGGCTACGATACCACAGGGCGCGGGATTTACAGCTGATGTATGAAGTAATTAATTAGTAAGATGAAAGGTTGCATGACTAGGGTCTCCTGGATACAGCTTGACATATGTCTGGCCTGTGTATTAGCCCAACGCGCTGGTCAGGCCTTGGGCCCTACTAACATTGTCTGCGATTACTATAGTTGTGTGTGTGTGTGTCTGTATGTATGTGTGTGTGTGTGTGTGTGTGTGTGTGTGTGTGTGTGTGTGTGTGTGTGTGTGTGTGCAGCTGATGATTAATTAGAAAAGATCCTTCAGGAGATGTCATAGTTATAATTGATCAAGTATGATGATAATGATAATGATGATAATAATAATCATCATCATGATAATGATGATGATGATGATGATCATGATCACGATTACGACGAAGAAGACGAGGAGGAGAAGAAGCAGGAGGAGGAAGAAGATTATGTTGATGATGATGAACCTACGTACTGTGCGGTAATGGAATGTGCCGATGAACGAACCTGTTAGGGTCTGGTGCGGTCCTTGGGAGAGATCCAGACCGAAGGACAGACCCAGAATCTGTTTGACCATGGCAGAGTTCTATGCCCTCTGCCAGCGCCGTTCTAGTTTCAGAGTCATTGACATCCTTGATTGTGCCTTCTGCGTTTCTTTTCATACTTCCCATTGATTTTTGTTAAAGGTCCCGCGGCTCTAAATACTTATGAATCGCTCGCTTTTTATGCTTCTCAAAACAAAGCAATTTAAAGTAAAAAAAAAAATGGGTTAATTTTTTGGGGGGGCGAATTGTGTCGCTGAGGTCCCTCTGTTTTACACGCTGATAAACTTTGAAATTGCCATTCTTTTATCAATTATTCTGGCATTGTTCGTAATTGTATGTAATCATAGTGGATGGGGGGTGGGGGAATCCCACGGGAGTGCCGGAGGTGGAATGGGGGTACTTCAGTACAAATCATATCCTCTTTGTCTGGAAGCATTACGCTTGGGTCCAGTAGTTTTCTCATTTCTTTCATTCTTCTTTGACTCTTTTTGTTTTTTGGGGTTTTTTTTATCGTTCGCTGCTGGTCAGCTCTTTTAGCCCGCTCATTTGTCTTTCTTTTAGGAAAAATTTTGTTTTCTTCATTCAGTTGGGGTGCCGGGGTTTTCCAGTATTTAGTTCAGCATTGTCTTCTGGAAATTGTATAGTAGTTATTTTCCTCTGTTCTGCCATTACTCTCTTTGACTCTGCCATTCTTTTATCTTTTGTCTTATTTCACCCAGTTCCTTTCCATGCATCGGTGGTCCGATTACTAAAGATTGTTCCAAAACATTTTGACACTTAAGTGTTTCATTAGAATGTATAACATCTAACTTTCTTCGTATAACCTTGCGGCCAGGTGGAGAGTTTGAGCACTGGACCGTGCACCGGCTGTCCTGTCTTCAGTGCTATTTCCCATAATGGCTTTTTTTTCTTTCTAAATTGAAATGATGTAATGACTTGTACGGTTTCTTATTCTGCTGCTGCTTCTGCTTTTCGCTTTTTTCATCATCATCATCATCATCATCATCATCATCATCATCTTCTTCTTCTTCTTCTTCTTCTTCTTCTTCTTCCTATTATCATTATTGTTATTGGTAGAAGTAGTAGTACTAGCTGTAGCAGCAGCAGCAGCAGCAGTAGTAGTAGTAGTAGTAGTAGTAGTAGTAGTAGTAGTAGTAGTTGTAGTAGTAGTAGTAGTAGTATTGGATGTTGTTGTTATCATTATTATTATTATCATCATCATCATTATTATTACTATCATTATTATTATTATTATCATTATTATTATCATTATTATTATATTATTATTATCATCATCATCATCATCATCATCATCATCATCATCATCATCATCATCATCATATTGCAGTAGACAATCACAAAAACCCGTATCATTCTGTATTGTTTATTAAATGGTATCAGCTTCATACTTCCCACTTTGAGCGTTTCGACTACTTGCGTAATGACCAAATAAACGAGCTTTGTTTTTCAGATCTGTCAAACGTGTCTCAATACTATCTATCACTTCAACACAAACAGAGATTTTTTAAAGCAAATATCTGAACTGTTAGAATTTTCAGCCTTACATTTAATATGATAAAAAAAAAATATGCATAACTTCAATGTACACACCGAGTTTTTGTTTGTTTGTTTTCAAACAGGCGAGAGATGGGGCAGACCTGGAGGAGGGGGTTGGGTGGAGTTGGGGTTATTTTGACATAACATAGTTTATGGCTAAATTTGGAATACAACAATGATCGTGGTCCTCATTTTCCCACAGAATAAAAACACGGTGACTGCAAACACGTTTTCAAGAAAAATGTGTGATATTAGGCCATGCATTTTTCACGTAATTCTTTATTCGCATTGAACACCTAGTGAAAACAACAGGTATATTTCCTTCATGTTCGGTAGATGTACGGCAGAAACATTCTATTAAGGAATGGAAAATACTTATGTTGGGGGGGTAACGTTCTTTAAAGATATTCTTCCAATAGATTATGCATTAATGACCAGTACAGGCAATGCCCCTTTCACTTCCCGCCTTTCACGAATGAAAAACTTTTGATCGTTGACGGTTTTTTCACTCACACACTCGCGCGCGCACACACACAGCACGCACGCACGCATGCACGCACGCACACAGACACACACGCGCGCACGCCATGGCCCCTTATGAAGGGGTGTGTGAACATCATATATGTAATTCATCAAAACAAACTGAGCAAGAATACATACAGAAACAAAAAGAACATAACAAGTACCAATAAGCATACATACAAAAGCGACAAAAAACAAATGAAGTATATTCCCAAGACGAATCGACGCAACGCAATGCAATGCGCAGGGGGGGGGTGGGGGGGGGGGGGGGGGGGGGGGGGGCGGGGGAAGACAGACAGAGAGACAGACTGACAGATAGAAATAATCTGTATTTATGAAATCAAACGAAGACCCAAGTCCCTGGTCGGACAGATAAGTGAGAGAGAGAGAGAGAGAGAGAGAGAGAGAGAGAGAGAGAGAGAGAGAGAGAGAGAGAGCACCGTGCATGCTGCAAATCATGTTTAAAGCCGAGAGCACTGATCCATCGCCACATTCGCCGAACCCCACGAAGAAGAGATGCAGCTATCCTCAGATAGGGTTGTGCGTCATCCCACGGGTGGATGACCACGATTTCCATACAGGGACAACACCAGATGCGATCGGTCTCCCGCATAAAGACATTATGGTGTCTGTCATTTGCCGCCCCCCCTTCTTCCCCAGTTATCGTTGGCCTAAGATGTCGGATCACTGATGCCATCTCTGCATCGCGGAACGGTCGCCGGCTGGACGTCATGGTCATCTTTCTGTCTGAGCGGCTCTGTGCAGTGACCACTGGTCATGTTCCTTTGGCGTTTTGTGTGTAGTAAGAATCTCTCTCTCTCTCTCTCTCTCTCTCTCTCTCTCTCTCTCTCTCTCTCTCTCTCTCTCTCTCTCTCTCTCCCCTAAGGAATAACTGTTTTGGTTCCATGAACAAATATCACTGTCTGTCTGTCAGTCTATCTGTCTCTGTCTGCCTGTGTGTCTGTGTGTCTGTCTGTCTGTCTGTCTGTCTCTCTCTCTCTCTCTCTCTCTCTCTCTCTCTCTCTCTCTCTCTCTCTCTCCTTATGACATGTATGTATGTGTGTATGTGTGTGTGTGTGGTGTGTAGAGAGAGAGAGAGAGAGAGAGAGAGAGAGAGAGAGAGAGAGAGAGAGAGAGAGTTTATATGAGTCGGTGAATGACTACCTCATTCAGATAGGGGCCTAGGCCTAAATCTGAATAAAACATTTCGTATTCGTATTCTTTTATAAGATACCCACATACATACATATGCATACATACATACGTACGTACGTCACGTTCAAACCCAGTGTACTGCAGCGACTTCTCTCTCTCTCTCTCTCTCCTCTCTCTCTCTCTCTCTCTCTCTCTCTCTCTCTCTCTCTCTCTCTCTCTCTCCCCCCTCCCTCCCTCCCTCCCTCTCTCTCTCTCTCTCTCCCTCTCTCTCTCTCTCTAAGTCATTGGATTGTTTTATGATGAGCAATTGAGTCCCTGCGGCGAAAGCTCGATTGTTGTTAAATTTGACGCCACAGGATGATAAGATCGTCAGTTTAGTTTCATCTACGTTCCATCTTCAAGTACCTGCTGGTTTCGTTTAGTTGTGTGAAGACGAGAACGCTGTCAGCAGATTTTATCTGTGAAATACGTATCGCGACTTTTATCCGACCTGTACATTATGGACTTGATCCTTGCTGTGACATTTATACACACAATACATGTGACAATCTATGGTACGCAATTTTACGTAAGGGGTAGCCGGGTACCATGTCAATGTATGAAGTAATCATCTTTGGAACCAATAAACAAATGGCACAGAGAGGGACACATCCATCACGTCTGTAGTCTGTCAGTTGCCAGAGATACAGAAACCTAGACCTCCGACACGCCGTTTTGATCGATGTTACCAAGGCATTCGATACTGTTTGTTGCTGTGATAGATCTGTCACAAGGTTTGCTGTCTTTCTGCAATAAATCTTCGACGGGATTGCTTCTTTCTCTATGGAAAACACAAAGTCAATTTCAAAAGAGTGGTGATATTTCTGACCCACTCCAAGTGAAAATAGGAGTAAAACAGGGATACGTTACAACGCCTACTTTCTTCTTCATCTGCTGGCAGCCGTGTTTGATGGACGCTCTTTTATGTTCACATTGACGGCGGATTGGTGGAGGGGAGGCGGAGGGGAAAGGGTGGTGTGGGAGGTACACACACACACACACATATGTTGTGATTGCAGAGATTCTAAATATGTTAAGATCTTAAATCAAAAGAAGCGTGCTTGAGGCTCGGCCACGATAGTTCGTCTTTGAATATGACTGAAAATGACCCGAATTGCTGGAGTTACTCTTTACATGGGAAAATTGACAGCTTCCCTTCCCATAGTTGTTTGTTTAAGAACAAAGGATTTCCGTTGCTGCGTCTGCTTTTGTATGCGCTCTTTGTCTGTCTGCCTGTCTCTTTGTATCTGTCTCATTTTTTTCTGATTACACTGTGCAAGATTTTAAGTTAAGAACACTGTATTTCATTTGATGTAAAAGATGTTTCCATCATAGGACATCCACGGAATCACCATACGCTTCTGTTGTGCAGTGTTAAGAATGATGTTATTTATTTCAATGCAGAATACAATATTTCATACGTAATAATGTACGGTTTTTTTAAACGTAGGATTGACTAAAAAATGGTACATGTTCTATCATCTCTTGGGGCAACTTTTCTAGCTTAGTTTACTACCGAAGCCCGACAAAGAAACAAGCACAGGTATGTCTATCATAATCATATTTTGTCATTATACAGATGTGCATAGAGAATGCGAAAACTGATCAGTGCATTTTATGTGCTTGAGATGAACTAGAAGTCACGTAACAGCATATGTCAATGTCTAGGTGGTTTGGTCGAATTAGTCTGTTACTGCTGCTCATTTTTTGAGTGTGTTTTGTATGCTGGTTGCTTTTCATTGACAAAATGGTTCTCGCGATGTGAGGGTTGACTTTTTTTTCTCCATTGCTACATATGTCGAAAGGTCATAGCTGCATTAAGAAAATGGGGACCACAATGCTTTCTTTTCATGACAGAGAGACAGTATTGTTACACTGAGTGTACATCCACTTTGTCAGCAGACGTTTCATGATATTGACACTAAAATATCAA
>JADBJO010001514.1:183813-186313 GCA_016801955.1 Conus betulinus
AGGGTCTTAAAAGACGTGTTTCTGAAAGAAAACCAGGGCAAGATAACGTCTGTCTTTTCCTTTGCAAATAGTGTTACTTTTTCTCGGTTTGCGGATCGGGAGCAAAACGCAATTTGTGCGTGCATCAGTTGTTAAACCAACTGTCACATCCAACGCAGTTTTTGCAGACCTGAATCGGTCGATCGATGATGATGATAATAATTGAAGTCGAGCTGTTTCTAACAGTGTCTGCATTAGGGACGAATCATTTCACGCCCTTATTTTTTGCATTTTTTCTTTGATTGTACTGTTAAACTGACTGGTGGAGCAAAATAAACCTTTTTTAAGAGAAAAAGGGGGAGAAGACATCCAATGTCCCTTCCACTGCAGACAGAGCTACTTTCCTCAGTTTATGGGCCAAACAAATAGATCTAGGGAATCAAGTTTTTCATAAAAAGCGCACGTCACGATAAACGGTCGGGGTATCGACTGTTTGCATAACAGGTGCATCGTTTCACACCCATGTTTGACATTTTCTCTCTGATTGAACTGTTAAGTTGACTGATGGGGGCTTAATTGCTTTGGGCGTGCCCACCAGAGTTATTTGTCCGGTGAAAACGGCTGGGTCACTCTCGCCGAACCTGAGCTCTACAGAGATTACGGCCCTTGCAGATTTCCAATCATCATCTGTTAAGGAGATTTTTTTTTTCCAATTGTTCTATTAAAAGAAGTTTCTGACGTTTTCTAGTCCAAACTTGGCTTGACAACAAAACTACGCTCAGCGTGGATGTTTGTTCGATTTCTGTGCCAATTGAAGCTCTACCTAAGCAAGACTCAGAGTCTTGGGGATAGGGACTTTTTTTTTTCTTGCAAGCATATGAACGTATCAATATTCACTGGGTTGTTGTGTTTTCCTTCGTGTATGTACGTGAAAACCTCAAGAATAGTTATATATCATAAATGTAGCATAATATAACATCCTTCTCTAGCAGCATATGGGGAACCATCGTAACCGATCTTTAAGACAGAACCATTCATATATATTGCCTGCTCCGTGTGTGTGTGTGTGTGTGTGTGTGTGTGTGTGTGTGTGTGTGTGTGTGTGTGTGTGTGTGTGTGTGTGTGTGTGTTAACTTCTCATCACACATTTGAAGAAAAATAAATAAATAAATAATAAAGCTCAACCTCCACGAGCGAAGACTGATCATCTCATTCTGAAAATGCAGTCTGTTTGGCAGTATTGGAAAGGAGCCCACAACAGAAAAAACAGCAGACTGTTGGCGAACCCACTTCCCCTGCCCCCCCCCCCCCCCCCTCCAACATCCCTCCTCCTACCCCCCTCCTCCCCCCCACCCCCCACCCTCCGCCAACACACACACAGGCAAACGTCTACGCCACCTAACCTCTCCGCCACCATCCTCTTTTTCTATTAGGAAGAAGTTATCACGTAGGGCGGTCTGTAAACATCATGAGAATCGAATTGAGGTGGTCATAGGAGACACCGCGGTCATGTCTGTGACAGTAAATGGCCGTCACGATGATGGACGAGGACCACAGGATAGGGGTAAAGGGAGAGAGGGCCGTGTCACTTCTACTGCCGGGGGTCTGCCATCTGGCGGGACGAACGCGTGAACATGAGAGGGAATAAAAGATCGTTTTCTGTCTGGCCCAGTGACCAACTTGTGTGACTTGCGGCTGACGCTGAGCAGGCGCGGTGTTTACAAGATGAGGCCCGCTTTACGGCTAGGTTTTTGTCTGTTTATAGTGACGGAGAGAGCGAAAGAGAGAGACAGCGAAAGAGAGAGAGAGAGCGAACGAGCTAGGAGAGAGAGAGAGAGAGTGACGGAGAGAGCGAAGAGAGAGAGACACGCGAAAGGGAGAGAGGAGAGAGAGAGAGAGAGAGAGAGAGAGAGAGAGAGAGAGAGAGAGAGAACCGAAACGAGACGAAACGAAAAAACAAAATTTTATTTAACCAGGGTAATGAGATAAGCAATATGCATGCTTTTTTCCACCCAGCCCTGGGAGAGGAGAGAGAGAGAGAGAGAGAGAGAGAGAGAGAGAGAGAGAGAGAGAGAGAGAGAGAGAGAGAGACGAGAGAGAACAAGAAACAAGAAAGAAAAAGGAAGGAGAATTGGGGAAGAAAACAAGAAACAAGGAGAAGGTTTGACGGAGAGAGAGAGAGAGAGAGAGAGAGAGAGAGAGAGAGAGAGAGAGAGAGAGAGAGCGGGGGGGGGGGGGGGGGGGAGAAGGAGAGGAAGGGGCGTTCGAACGAGAAAGACAAACTTAGGGGATCCGGGTAGTAAAAAAAAAAAACAAAAAAAAACAAGAAGAAGGATTGACAGAGAGAGAGAGAGAGAGAGAGAGAGAGAGAGAGAGAGAGAGAGAGAGAGAGAGAGAGAGAGGAGAGGGGCGCGAGGTGGGTTGGTGGTGAGAAGCAACGAGCCCTTTATTTATAGGATGATGTGTCCGTGCATAAAGTTTTTTTTTTTTCCTTATCCTCGGCCTCACTCAAAGAATGCAA
>JADBJO010001514.1:191313-196313 GCA_016801955.1 Conus betulinus
AGAACACTTTCTTCAAACATGTCACAGAAGTGTTAGTAAAAACAGAACTTTTATATCATCCTGGCCGAGACATGTCTACGTCAAAGTACTTTGCTGCAACAAAAGGGGGGGGGAACAAACGGAAACCCTCCTCCACATCATCTACGAGTGATAGTGGTGCTAGTCCAACTCCGGACAATGAGAAATCCAAACAAGTGCAAAAGAAACACAGACAGGATGGCGAGAGTGAAACAATTATAGAAGACAGTTTGAATATAAAAGACACCTTACAAGAGATTAGAGACTCGCTTCTTACATTGAAGACTGAGATGGGTCAGGCTGACGGAAGCTTTAACTGCTAGGATTGACAAGTTGGAAGGGGATTTATTTATCGATCGAAAGAAAACGACGCACTCAAATCAGACATGGAAAAGTTGAGGGGGGTTAATAAGGAAATCAAAGAAGAATTAGTCCAACGATCAAATGAGATGGCCAGTATTAAACGTGACATGAATGACACTGAACAGCATGGCAGGTCGTGGAATGTACGTGTTCACGGTATTCCTGAGAGTACGGCTGAAACGGTGGAAGACTGTAAACAAATGTGTTGATGTGATAAACAAAAAAGTAGGCATCGCTTCAATCTCTACAAAAGACATAGAAATCGCACACCGTTCCGGTAAGCCAGGGGATAGGGACAGACCACGACCCCATCATACTTAGGTTCCTGTCCAGACGGCAGAGAAGAGAAGTGTTAGCAGCAAGGCGGAAATTAAAGGGGTCGGGAATTTCCATCAGCGAGGATCTGACTCGTGCAACTTATCAACTGCTCAAAAGGATTTCCAACCACTCTGCAGTCATGTCATCATGGACATCCAATGGGTAAAGTATTATGCAAACTGAAAAATGGAAAGACAATCAGAGTTGATCTGGGCATAAATGTGGAGGACCTTTTTCGACGAGTTTTTTTTTTTTTTTCTTGTGTGTGTGTGTGTGTGTGTCTTGATATTTTGATAATTTATGTGTTCATGACAACTTTGTTTTAGTGTGGCATTGAAAAGAACTTTCTTGATTACTTAATTTGATTTCGCTTTGATTTCTATTATATTATTGTACTTACGCTACTTATTAAAGGGGGGGGGGGGGGGGGGGGGGGGGGGGGGAGAGAGGAAAAAAAGATAAATGAAAAGAAATGATCAATAATGTAGATAAAATAACTAAACATTTTTGTTCCATATGTTTAAGAAAAAGGTTGCAAACTGAAAAGAGGTGAGTGAAAAGACAGGAACAAACAAAAAACATGAATGCGAGACGCCGGGAATATTTTGATCATTTAGTAATCTATTCATCAAAATGAATTGTATTGTGCACAACTCTTGGCCTGTGTATAAGTGCTTGTCGCCTTGACAATATCGTCATTATCAGGACAAGAAAAGGGAACAAAAATAGGGAAAGCAGGCAAGGAGATAAGAAGAAGAAGGAAAGAAAGGAAAATGAAAAAGAAAGGAAAGGAAAAGAATGGAGAAAAAGATAAATCAACACAGCAAGATGGAAAAGAATAAAGAAGGAAAGGCAGAAAGAATAAAAGAAAGAAAGAAGAAGAGAAAGAATGCGGGGGGGGGGGGGGGGGGGGGGGGGGCAGCGATTGATCATGCTGTACATTCAGTATGATCGCTTGGTATTGTTTGGGATTAGGGAACTGTCACATTCAATATCGGTTGACTATTTCGTCTTCTCTTCTTCTTCTTCTTCTTCTTCTTCTTCTCTGCCTTGATCTCCTCCCCCTCCTCTTCCTCTACAAATTCTACATTTCACCACCGCCTTGCTAGTTATGTTTTTCCCCCAGCTATGTGGTTGGCTTGTTGGTTTGTCTGTTGTAGGATCACGCGCACACACACACACACACACACACACACACACACACACATACACACGCACACACGCACGCACGCACGCACGCACGCACACACACGCGCGCTTGTGCACACACACACACACACACACACACACACACACACACACACACACCATTTTTGTGAACCGGTTTCATTAAAACTCGGTGGAAAGATGGCACAGAATGTGGACCGAGGACTAACTCATCAAATTACTGGTGTGGACGCGAGACCCGTTGCACGCTGGTCGAGGTGTTTGCCCTCACAACTGCCCTTGGTAGTACTCCTCGGGGAAGGCAGAACAGGGCAATGGTCAGACAGACAGACCAGCTCGTTCCTAAAAGCCGAGGTTGATGCAGCATCGAGTGTGGATACCAGATTAGTGGCCTCGTCGGTATCCACCATCCTATGTCACTCAGCTGAAATGGGGATACCTGCTCCTCTTCAGGGGTCGGGGAGGCAAAGCACGGCAAAAAACAGGAGGAGAAAGGCAGCAATTTTTGAATGATGACCTGGACAGAAGTTCAAAGCCGGTGTGAGCGCGGCGTTTGCGCTCCCTCGTAAAATGGTTTCTAGACGACCTTTCGCGTAGCAAATGGCTTTATTCCCACCCGGAAAGCGTTCTACACACACACACACACACACACACACGCAAGCACGCACGCACGCACGCACACTCGCGCACGACGACATACCTATAAAAAATTATACCCCTTTTGTTGGAACCAGTAAGCCACTTCAAAACACCAATATGTAACGCTGCATATACATGACTGGAACTGAAAGGGATTCTGTACTTGATTTTTACATGGATCTGCTCATAACATATAGGATAATTCATGGCAAAGAAAATGCAACCCGATTTCGGATTAATTATGAGAGCTGTTCTTCATCCTCACGGTCATTCCCGTCTTTCCTTTTTTTTTTTTTTTTTGCTTTTTTTTTTTTTTTTTTTTTTCAAGAAATGGGATTACAAGGAGTAGGTCTATTTCCATGTCTCAAGATAGATACGAATACATAAGGCGTTGGAGATTATCTGCAATGAAATCTATTCAAAGTACTTGAATTCATGAATCTAGTTAATTAATCGATAGAAAATCTTGGTAATGATTTAAATAAATCTAAAATTAAGCTTGTTTCTTCTACCATAACCATACAGAGAGAGAGGAGAGGGGGGAGGGGGGAGGGTGGCGGGAAGGGGGAGAGAGATCTTTCAGTATGTGTATGTGTAAATCAGACTCCTCTAAACAAATGGAGTGCCGACACCTGATACACAGCACATTAAGAAATGGAGTTGTTAGGGTTTAACACAGCAGCTGCTGATTGTGTTCAGGAAAGCTCTGCAAAGACCGTACATTATGTCTATGCAGAACACCACAATACAGAACAATAGAAAAAGCGGTCCAAGACTGTGCAATTTAAGCAAAGCACAAAACTAATGGGAAGGGAGGTGAAGGGAGCTGGAGATGCGGAATACACGTCACAAATTCCTCAGACCAGTTCCACAGGATTTAGAAAATGACATGTTCGTAGTGGAAAATGCATGTGGACATGAACCAGACGCAAAAGAAATACTGACGTCATAGGAAGAGATGACGTCATGGCAAGAAAGGAAGAAAATGAGCTAGGACATGAGAGGGTTCGCAGCGCAGTTATTTGTGAAATCTAGTCCTTCTGGCGAGAACAGGCGTGCGCGAGCGCGCGCGCATGTGTGTGTGTGTGTGTGTGATGAGATTTTATCGTTGCTAGTTACGCTTTTAAACTTTGCGTGAATGCACGGTCGTGTGTGTGTGTGTGTGTGTGATGAGATTTTATCGTTGCTAGCTACGCTTTTAAACTTTGCGTGAATGCACGGTCGTGTGTGTGTGTGTGTGTGTGTGTTCGTGTGTATGTGTGTGTTTGTGTGTGTGTGTTAGAGAGAGAGAGAGAGAAGTGGTAATCTGCATATCGGATGAGATTGTTTTTGTTGTTGGCAGCACTTCTGAATATATGAATTTGACTGCTTTGATTCAGTTATGAAGTATTTTCATGGTTTATTTGACCATAATCTGTTTGACCTTCTTCATGTAAAAATTTGGCCTGTCGGACTTTGGAGCGCGGATGATTGCTGAGGCATTGATGTGAACAGAGATAAGAGTCGGTGGTTTTCCTACGCGAAGTTAGTGACGTCAGTTAGCCCCGAGCACGGGATCAAAGATGGGAACACTGGCAAAGCGAAGCGAAAGATTTATCCTGGCTCCTCTACGTCTTTGCCCCGCACTAGCGGTCTGTTTTCGATTGTCATTTCAGCATATTTCAAACACACACACACACACACACACACACACACATATATATATATATATATATATATATATATATATATATATATATATATATATATATATATATATGAGTGTGTGTGTGTGTGTGTGTGTGTGTGCGGTCTTTCGACGTTCAGCCACGGAAATGACAGCATCGATATTGTGGATACAAGCCATCGTTTCCAACAGAGCCATGGGCCGAACCCTCGCAGGCAAGAGAAAACCCTTGTCTGGACACAGGAATGATGATGAAGAAGGAGAGCACTGACGGGAACAAATGATGATGAAGAAAAAGGCAAAGGTTAAGACAACATACGGAAACGAGAATGGAGGAGCATATTATGGATCACACAAAGAATGACCTTTCCGATCACATGACGTCCCTGTTTCCTCTCCGATCTGACCATCCAGAACAGCAGCCATCTTGTTCGTATGGCAGTGATGCGGGTCATAAGAGTTGTAACAAAAACTGGGGTGTTTCAACTTTCTGTTTGCCTCATGGGTAAACATAGGTGTCGGGATACGCGACTGGCTGAATAATATCAGTTTCCTGGCGATTGGTGATTGGCGTGTTTTTTTTGTTTTTTTTTTTCTGTCAGAGGAGGATGAACTTTCACAACAGACAGGGTCCAGGATCATGGATTCTTTTGTCTATGAGCGCACCAAAACAAAGTAAAAAAGAAACTTCCAGATGTAGGAAGGTGGAAAATCGAGTGGCTGTTGCTGTTGTTGTTGCTGTTGTTGTTGTTGTGCTAACAGTCGATTCAGCACCATTGATTTTGTTTGTGAACGTACCAAAACAGAAAGTAAAAAAAAAAAACTTGCA
>JADBJO010001514.1:223813-226313 GCA_016801955.1 Conus betulinus
CTCTAGTTGTTCTTTCAGTGTACCCCGTTAGCTGTCTCTCTCTCTCTGTCCCTATGTCTGTCTTGGTAACGTTTAATGTTTTTTGTGTTTTTTTTCTGAAGCCCAGGATCGTGTGTGTGTGTCTGTGTGTGTTGTTGTGTTGTTCTTCTTCTTCTTCTTCTTCTTCAGTTTAACGTCTTTCCACTAAAAGTGATATCAAACGATTTGTGTGAGTGTGTGTGTGTGTGTGTGTGTGTGTGCGTGCGTGCGCGCGCGCGCGCGCGCGCGCGCAGGCGCGCACGCACGGGGACTTTGTGCGTACGTGCGTGCATCATGCGTATGTGCATGCGTACGTGCGTGCATGCATGTGTGCGTGCATGCGAGCGCGTTCGTGTGTGTGTGTGTGTGTGTGTGTGTGTGTGTGTGTGTGTGTGTGTGTGTGTGTGTCTGTGCGCGCGCGTTTCATTTCTAATCTTCACTTTGCATCAATGGTCTGGCCGGTACTGAACAAGCACTCACTAAGCTTGTTAAAACACTGGATGAAACATCTACTAGACACAGTATAGATATCAACACCTAGAAGACCAAGCTATTGGCCAGCCACAACACCACCTCCAGTGCCGATATAACCATGGGTAAAAGTTAGGAAATTTTAAACGATTCGTGTATCTGGAGTTATTTTCAACGATGGGGGAATTTAAATCAGATATCCTTTCAAGAGCAGCAAAAACATCAGTTCTGTCCAAACTGAATCCTGCATGGAAAGACAATAATTTATTAGTAAAACACAAATCTGGCTCCTGCATACACGGGTATATTTCATTTTTCCTACATGCATACGCGACATAGACCTGGAAGAAAGAAACCAACCGTAGAAATGATGTGTCATTGCAAAATACTATGTATGAGATATACCGATGATATCACCACTGAACAAGCGCGGTAGATCATCAAACAGCCCATCGAGCTATACGAAGATATACCAGCAAAGGGAAGGAACTTAGCTGGCATTGTCATGAAGATCCAACGGCCCCGCTAAAATAATCGTCGAGGAATGTGTTGAAGGAGGGAGACCAAGGGCAAGACTGGAAAAAAAATCAGCTGACACCATCGCAAAATGGACAGGGAAACCATCTGCGGAGGTCGAATCCTCGGAACACAGCCGACAGAACTGGAGGAATCTGGTGAACAGTTCTTCAGTGCGATGCCCCCATGACTTCACACTGACCTGGGAAAAAAAGAAGTTGGACATCAATGATACCAAGACAAAATTATTCATGTACTTTAATTTTCTTTTATTAATCCAGCAGGTGTGCGTGATTCTAGGATCGAGCCACCTGTTAACATTTTCTTTGATAAATGGATACACGGCTATGATAATGTGAGTCTTGGAAAATGAAGTTTTTCAGTTAATAGGCTGTAAATATTTAACTTATCATCAGTATCATATAATCATTATCAAATTTGACCTGTCGGTTCTGTTAGTCAGGCATGACAGGTACTATTGGACCTGATGAAACAGGTGAAAGAACAACAGCATTTTGTGTTAAGCATGTGTACAATTAGGTGAAAGAACAAAACAGCATTTTGTGTTAATCATGTGTACAATTTCTAACTGGCTGGATGCGTGTCTTGCTCGCTTAAGATACTCGTTACCAATGAGAACGCTTTCTTTGTCTCTGAATTCAAGGATAAAAGACTTCAAACTTAGAACGGTCAGCTTTTGATAACTTACCTTAATCTCAAAATGACAGTAAGCCAGCTTCACGGTATGAACTCAATACATTTGTATGTCGAGGATTGCCAAGAGCTAATTCAACAGGTCTGCTGTCTGTATATCATATTTTACTCAACAAGCTGTGCGGGGGTGAAAAATATACATAAATCAGTTTTGATTGGTCGAGGCTGGTGACTGTGATAATGGATGTCTAGATGTCTACTGTCGTTTGTATCTTGATCCCATGGTTAAGCATCACTTACTGTCAAAATATTTGACCTTTCCTTGCTGTCATAATCAAATTTTCAGTATGAAACTGTCACTGCAATTACTAGTCAAATGAGTATCCAAAAACTTCGCTTTGCGAATATTGTACAGTTTTATCATCTAGGACCTGATGTTGTAGCAATGATATCGGATTCTCCCCGTTACAAAAATCATTGTTAATGTTTTCTGTCTTGAATGTGCCCTTTTCAGTGCATGTGCATGTTAAATGTATCTGTCTCCAGTTGAAAAGATTTGTGTATGATTTGCTGACCTCATCTATTTAGATCGTATTTGTCTGTAAAGAAATATTGTCTGAATATTATAATGTATGTTTTTTGTGGTACATTAGGTACGTCATAAGTAGGAGTAGCACACACAACGGACTAGACTTTGCCGACTCTTGCACATTCAGATTCTTCAGGTTAAAAAAAACTGCTGATATAAAACTTTTTTATTTTTATTTTACTGAGGAAGAAGAATTGTTGATGTTGTTGTTGTCGTCGTCGTCGTCGTCGTCGTCGTCGTCGTCGTCGTCGT
>JADBJO010001514.1:236313-238813 GCA_016801955.1 Conus betulinus
AAAAGAAAAAAGAAAATTGGTTGTTATCTTTTCAGAGACGATCAATAGTTACCAGTGTTAAAAAAATGAAAATTGGTTGTTGTCTTTTCAGAGACGATCATAGTGACCAGTATTTTAACAGAAATGAAAATTGGTAGTTATTTTTTCAGAGACGATCTTAGTGACCAACGTTTAAAAAACAATGACAAAAAACCAAACAAAAATCTTCATCTCATTCTCTGTCTTGTGTTCGAGCATAATATTTAGTGACCAGAACTTCTCCTCCTGGTGCATTACGACGGTAGGTCAAAACAAATAGCGGGGTTCTATGTCGAAAAATCATGCACTTCATGCAACAAGCACCAAATTTGGCAGAGATGGACAGTTTTATGTCCTGAACAAAACCTGATTTAGAGCCACCATGAAAAATTTGTAAAAAACATGTTTTGGGGGCATTTTTCAAAATGGCCGACACAAAAAATGGAATATTTTTGCATAATTGTTCATTTAATGCTACATACACTAAATTTGGCTGAGAAGGACAATTTCATGCCTTGAACATAATCAGATACAGGTCTGTTTAAAAAAAAGGAAACATTTGTGTATTTGAGCAATTTCCAAGATGGCCGCCAGCCAAAATGGGAGTCGTATGCTGTACAGTCATTCATTTTCACCCATAACACCAAATAATTTTTAAAAAATTAAATAAATAAAAGTAATAATAATAAATAAATGAATAAATAAATGAAATGAAATAAAATAAGTAAATAAAGAATATAAAAGATATAAATAAATAAACTGAACAATTTTAATGGATGGTGATGATAGTAGTTATGTGTGGGTAGTCGTATGTGGGGGTGTGGGTAATGTAAGTAATGATTTGAAGAGAATGGAAATTATCAATGTGTGGTAAGATATCGTTAGGAGGGGGGGAAAAAGGGGGGGGGGGGGGGGGGCGACAGAATATGGATGGGGGGGGTGGAAGAAGGTAACGGGGGAGGGGGAGAGAGAGAGAGAGAAAGAATTCATATCTCTCCTCCCACACAAGCGTATGCATGGGATGGGGGGGTGGGGGGGTGGGTGAGAGAAATTCATGCAAACATTGTTGTTGGGGAACAAAACGGGGGGCGGGGGTGGGGGGGAGGGGGGAAGAGAGGGGAGGGTATCATAGGTGGATAATGGTCCAAAAACAGACTAATTGTGGGGAGTTTTTTCACACACATACACACCCATTCTCACACACTATATATATATATTGAGCAGAAAACTGGAAATGATCAATGACTTATAAATAGTGACCGTTATCATAGGTGAAAATCAGTACTATCACACGCACACACACACACACACACACACACACACACACACACACACACACACACACGCACACACACACACGTATACACACATATATACAACGCTCGCCCACGTGCACACATACACACACACACACACACACAGAGGGGGGGTTGAATAGATGTATAAATAATGATAATAAAGCTTATTGGATGATGACCATTTGATCACAACAGTGCTATAGGATGATGATCATTCTTGTTACTGAAAATTGAAAAAAAAAAAAAAAACAAAAAAAATGGGAACCTTGATGGGTGATGGTCATTTGATAACAACAGTGTTACAGGATGATAATCCTTGTGTTACTGGAATCATAGCTGTGATTAAAGGCACTGTGGAATGCTGATCATTGTCACAGGTGAAATGACGTGGTGGCAGTAGTAAATGTGTGAGAGCACCCGCTTACTTATCTGCAGGAAGCGTGAACTGCCTAGCCCTGTCTCTGATTTAAAACAGGATTCAGGATTGACTCCAACCACCGACGTGACCCGCGAAGTCGGCTTGACCGTAAACAACGTGACCTGACTTAAAGGTTGATTTCAGGACGTTTTGGGCATGGTATAAGGATAACGGGTATGAAATCAATCAGAACGTTTGGTGTTGGTGGTCCGTATGTGTGCGCGCGCGCGTGTATGTGTGTGTGTCTGTGTGCCTGTGTGGCTGTGGCTGTGTGTCGGAGTCTCTGTGTTTATGTATTTTCTCTGTCTGGGTGTCTGTATGTGTGTGTATCTATGTCTCTGTGTGTACATGCGTGAGGGCATGTATACGTGTGTATATCTGTTTTTCCATATCGGCGTGTGTGCGCGCGTTTGTAAATGTGTGTGTGTGTGTGTATGTCTGTGTCTGTGTGTCTGTGCCCTCGTCTGTGTCAGTGTGTGTGTGTGTGTGTGTTGGCGCGTGTGTGTGTGTATGGCGTGTGTGTGTGGTGTGTGTGTGTGTGTGTGTGTGTGTGTGTGTGTGTGTGTGTGTGTCTGTCTGTGTGTCTGTGTGTGTGTATATGGGTGAGTGTATTGTATGTAAGTGTGTATTTGTGTCTATGACTGTGTGCCTGTCTGTTTGTGTGTCTGTGTCTCTCTGCGTGCGTGAGCGTGGCTTGTGTATGTGTGTGTGAGTGTGTGTGTGTGTGTGTGTGTGTGTGTGTGTGTGTGTGTGTCTGTCTGTCTGT
>JADBJO010001514.1:241313-243813 GCA_016801955.1 Conus betulinus
GGACGGAAAGGTGAGACGGGGGAGGGACCTGGACGAGGCAGGGAGGGGACAGGATTGAACAGAACAGGATTAGACAGAGAGGCACGGGACAGTGAGAGACAGAGTGGGGACAGGACAGGGATGGGACAAAGGGGACGAGACAGGACAAGAATGGGACGTGGAGAAATGGGAGAGGGAGGGACGGGGCAGGACAGTGGAAAGACAGACAGGCCAGCGATGGGACATGACAAGGATTGGGACGGGGGAGGGTCGACATCGGACAGTGATAAGGCATGGTGGGATGGGACGGGACAGGACAGAGATGATGAGACAAGGAGGGACGAGACAGGAAACAAGGAGGGGGACGGGACAGGACAGAGATGGGACAAGGAGGGACGAGACAGGAAACAAGATGGAACAAGGAGGGACGGGACAGGACAGAGATGGGACAAGGAGGGACGGGACAGGACAGAGATGGGGACAAGGAGGGACGGGACAGGACAGAGATGGGACAAGGAGGGACGGGACAGGACAGAGAGGGACAAGGAGGGACGGGGACAGGACAGAGATGGGACAAGGAGGGACGGGACAGAGACAGGACAAGGAGGGACGGGGACAGGACAGAGATGGGACATGGATGGACGTGACAGGACAGAGATGAGACAAGGAGGGACGAGACAGGAACAAGATGGAACAAGGAGGGACGAGACAGGACAGAGATGGGACAAGGAGGGACGGGACAGAGACAGGACAAGGAGGGACGGGACAGGACAGAGATGAGACAAGGAGGGACGGGACAGAGACAGGACAAGGACTGGACGAGGAAGGTCGTTGTAGAGGGACGGAACGGGACAGAACTGGGACAAGAAAGGGACGGAACAGACCAGAAATGAGACTAGGAGGGACAGGCAGCAGAGAATGACGGGACAGAACAGGCACAGAACAAGGAGGAACAGGACAGGAAGGAATTGGACAGGGAGGGATGGGATAGATGGGAGCAGGGTCGGAACAGTGACGAGAGAGACAAGGACAGGACAGTGACGAGACAGACAAGGACAGGACAGTGAAGAGGCAGAAGGGACAGGACAGTGACGAGACAGACAAGGACAGAACAGTGACGAGACAGACAGGGACAGGACAGTGACGAGAGACAGACAAGGACAGGACAATGACGAGGCAGAAGGGACAGGACAGTGACGAGACAGACAGGGACAGGACAGTGACGAGACAGACAAGGACAGGACAGTGACGAGACAGACAGGGACAGGACAGTGACGAGACAGAAAGGCACAGGACAGGGAGGGAAGGGACAGGGCAAGGAGGACGGGACGGGACAGGGACATGGGGTGGTGTGTTCAGGATGCGCCAAGTGTTTATGTAGACCCTGCTAAACGGCGCCGGCGTCCGCTGACAGTGATTATACGTACCTTGTGAGGAGAAAACTAAACAGACGGCAAGTTGATAAGGCACGCCATCCCCTATCAGCCCTAGTATCCCCTCATGCCCCCTTCAAAGCTTTCCCTTTCTCCCTCCACCCCCACTCTCTTCTATCCCTGTCATACACACACACACACACGACACACACACGCACGCACGCACGCACGCACGCGCCCGCACGCACGCACGCACGCGCGCGCGCACGCACGCACGCACGCACGCGCGCGCACGCACGCATGCACACACGCACGCACGCACGCACACACACACACACACACACACACACACACACACACACACACACTTGCACGCACACATGCATGCACACACGCACGCGCAATCTCGCGTGCGCGCGCGCGCGCGCACACACACACACACACACACACAGACACACACACACACACACATCTTTGGAGACTATAAGCTTGCTGAAGGCCATAAGCTTGCTGAAGGCTCATTTTGAGAAGCATTTATTATTCCCCATTCACCCACTCAAGCATATCCTGTTAGGCAGAAATAATATCTACCTCTGCAGATATGAATGCTTATCTCCCCCTGTTTCTTCAATCTAAGACGTAAGAGCAAGCTTTGTTTATAATTCAACAGATAGATAGATAGACAGACAGACAGACAGACAGACAGATAGACAAATAGATGCGTGTGTGTGTGTGTGTGTGTGTGTGTGTGTGTGTGTGTGTGTGTGTGTGTGTGTGTGTGTGTGTGCGCGC
Organism: Conus betulinus; assembly: GCA_016801955.1. Lineage (NCBI taxonomy): Eukaryota > Metazoa > Mollusca > Gastropoda > Neogastropoda > Conidae > Conus > Conus betulinus. Next base: position 243,458 of record JADBJO010001514.1, read on the forward strand.
GCGCGCGCGTGTGTGTGTGTGTGTACACCGAGTCCGGCCATATACGTGTAAACCTTCATACTTTTTTGTCTGCGTATCCTGTGGTGGTTGTTCACACGTTGAGTTAATTCGCAGGGAGGGCAACTACTGAATCCTCTTCTCTCTCCCATCTCTTTCCTTGTTTATTTATTTTTTTATTCACATTCATTTAACTGTAGCATCTGCACCTTGCCTACACTTCGTTTTCCAGATTTGATCTTATTTCGCCTTTGATGAAACCTTTTCTTTCAAACGATTCTCCTTTGAACCCTTGGTGGTGAGAACACCACAGAATTATGGACTGTGGTGTGTCTCTATTTGACACCAGGAGCGCAGAC